>VSMD01011680.1:0-29233 GCA_008750895.1 Mirza zaza | reverse complement strand
ACACACACACACACACACACTCAGAAGAGCAGTTGCTAGTCTGGATGGCAAAGCCTGAAATTCATTGGGCTTTATTTCCCTGGTAGGCAGGGTCTGTGCTTTGAAAAATGACATCTATCTGAGTGCACGCTGCTTCTCCATGATGGATCCATCCCCATCTTGCTGGGTGAATTAGCAGGACACTCCTCCTTGTCCCAGAGCCTGTTTGGCAAGTGGACTCAAAGTCTCTGCTGTGGACCCCATCATTGTGATTCAGTGGAAGATGGAATCCTTAAGTTTATGATCACAAAGCTTGTATACTAGCACCATGTATCAAAGATGCTTGGCATTTGAAAGGAGCCATATAGGCCCAGATGTTTCAATCATAAAATCTGTACTTTGTTTTCCCATTTTGCCATCTTCCTTATAAGCATAGTTTTCTCTTCATGAGTTCTGAAAAGATTAGCAATGAGACACCAAACCCTTACCCCAAACACTTTGTAGATGCACCTCCTTGGCTTTGAGTGCTAGGAATCACCTGGTTGGTCCTTGAGCAATTCAAAAAGGGACATATTACTCTGCCCTTTATCTAGCAGTTATTTCATTTGAATTGGTATTGTAGTTAGTTGCACATGCAGATAACTGTGTTATCAAATGTAGAGATTTACATATATAATTTATGTAGAAGTCAGGGATAATGGACATGACAATCTGGGGAAAGGCTTTTCAGATTCCGGGAAGGCCAAATGGAACCTATTCAACAAATAGGTACTAACTTTCCAGCCCTTCAGTTTCAAGAATCATGGGTTTTGTTACTTTCCTCTTCCTGCTCAGGTACTCTGGTAAGCGTTTTCATATACTCCCTTGTTTAATTCTGCACACTCGCTGTATAAAATTCCCTGTGTACAGATGCCAAATGATTTACCCAGGATCATAAAGGTAAGTAGTGGAACAGAGCTGTGACTCCCAAGTTCATCTGACTTTGATGCCTGGACATTAATTTCAGATATTCAAACATCAGGGAAGATGCTTCTGCGAGAATGTTTTCCCAGAAGATGGGGGAGCAAATGCTCCAGAGGATAATGCAAGGTAACACAAGGTGGTGTCCATAAAGCCAAAGAGTCCTTTTAAAGCCCAAGTGCAGTCAGGCAACACTGGGAGATGAAACAATTCTCCGAGTACTAGAGTGTGTGTGTGCGTGACTGTGTGCACACGTGTGGGTGCATGTACCTGTGCATTACTGAGACTATGCCCCTTTTGCTATGGGTTGATTTTATTGGATAAATACACATGGTTTGGAGATAAGTTGGTAGAGAGACAGAAAGACTTACATAGATGCAGATGGACAGATTAAGGGGGAAGGGGAAATAAAGCCATCTCAGACACCGTGGTGGTTGACTCTAATAAAACAGCTCTGTTGGAATAATGCAGTGCCTGAGAGATGGGGTGTAATATGGTTAAATGCTTTTACAGTTCCCCATTAAAGTAAGTGGATGGAAATTCATAAAATATTGATAGCATTTGAAATGTGTTCATTCACAGCCCTGCCCAGAATCTCAAGTGGTGGCAGGGCGGCTGGCCCAGGCAAAGATGGCATGTCGGAACCAGCACAGCCCTCCATGCCCAAGTATCTGGGGTGTCGTCTGGCCAACTGACCCTAAAATGAGAGCCTTGTGAGGAGGTAAGGTGGTGGGGTAGGGGAAGGAGGACTTGTTTTCCAGTTCCTATGACTAGCAAAGAAAGCAGAGACAATTCACCATGGCACCAGAAAAGTCCTTATCCAAAATGATAAAACCAGTTCTGCAAAGTCAACAGGTCTCCAATGAGATTCATTATTTTTGTAAAGCTTATTTCCCTACTTCAATCATGAGATAAGAAAGAGGGTTTTACCCCACTACCAGCCCTTGGCTATAACTGATTTTCCCTGGAGTGGACACCTAGACACAATAGACCAATCAGAACCTTTCCCTGGAAACTCTTAAGTGGCGGTCCAGGGAGGCAGCCCCTCTCTGTTGGTAAAGTGGGATGCCCATTAACAGCCCATAATATGCTGAAATAAAAAAAAATTAGAAGAAAAACAGTCTGCTTGGAACCCTGCTTCTCATCATGGAGAGAAAGCCGTTCAAGAGAACAGAACCTGCACAAAGAGAAAAGCAGAAACAAAGACGGAAACAGGCCTTGTGATGTTCAAACCCTTCATTTTGTCGTCCCAGAGGAACAACTGAAACGTTGCCTTCATTTCAAGTAAACAAACAGACAAAACCTTCTGGATTTTAGCTACACAAATTTGACTTCTGAAAAATGTTATCTTCAAATACATTTTACTTTATATCCTGTACACATTATCCAATAATTAATAATACTGTGTAATATTTATAGATCATTTACATATACTGATTACTTTGCTAAATTCCTTCATGAATTTTCTTATAGAATCTGCCAAGTCATCGTATGAAATCGCTGTTCTTATCATTCCCATTTTACAGACAAAGCAACTGAGATTATGATGGGGAGACGCAGCTTCCTAATTTCATGTATTTAGTAAACAGCAGAGCCAGGAGTTGAATGAGATTGAGTTTCAAGCCAACCCTGTGTTCTTATCTAGAGTACTCTACTTTCTCCTTTTATGCTTGAAAAATCTAGATTGACCATCTCAGAGTGGCATTTAACTGCCCCCTGGCTCTTGTCTCCTGCAGGCAATCACTCCACATCCTGCATAGCCTCACAACCAAACGTCTATGGATACTGTCCCTGTCCTAAATCAGGACCTCATCACCCTTCACCTGAGCTGGAGCCTCCTAACTGATCTCTCCAATCACAGTCTTTGTCAAAGAAAATCTGTCCTCCACTTTGCTAAGTGTACTTTTTCTTTTTGTAAGAGGCTGCTTTGATCACAGTACTACTTTGCTAGAGAATCTTCAGTGAAGACACGTTTTATACCAGACCAAGGTCAAATTCTTCATAAGACATTCAATATTTTTTCACAGTCTGACCCCAACCCACCTCTCAAGACTAATTTCTAGCAAGTCTCTGTAACACTCCCTCTTTTCCACCTGTACTGGAAGGACTTCTCATTTCTAACATAATGCAATATCTACTTGCTATGATTTTTCACTTAATATTTTCCCCACATGTTCGATGAAGGCATTGAGCTGTTTAAGTTCCAAAATTCTGTGTTTCTGTCTTTAGAGATGAAGGTGTTAAAGATCTGTCATCAGACCATCCCTGGGAGGACAAATATCATTTGTTTGACTTGCAAGATGATACTTTGTCGTCTACTAGCTCCTTTAAAGATTTGAGATCATATGGCATAGGATATGCTGCATTTTAATACACAGGAGAGAGATGTCTGAAGTCTGTAGTAATTTTTAGATGTACAGGCATTTATGAAATGTCCTAGAAGGGGGCCTGGAAACTCTATATGAAGGTCACAGTGAGCTTATTCGGAGGGAAAACAAAATGGATGGGGACATAATAGTAGTTTTGTCTTTTGGCCAGTCATTCCATGAATAAAATAACTATTATGTTAGAAATACTCTCAAAGGACTTAACTTTCTATCCAGTATAAAACTTCCCTGCACAACAGGTTTGATAGCTGATAACCCATTCTCTCCTGCAACTCCTCAAGCAATTGCTCTGTTTGGACTTTCTGTCTCTACTGGAGTCAATTTTGGTTAAGATTTAGTTTTCTTCAAAAAATATCAATTTCATCTGATTTTCAAATTTATCCCATAGAATCATGCAAATAGTCCCTTATGATTTTTTTTGTTTTAATAGTTATTTCTTTCTTACTTCTAATTTTATGTGTCTCTTTTCTCCCTTCAATTTCTTGATTAGGTTTGCTAGTAGTTTATTTTATTATTTTTTTTAAAGTACCACTTTTGGATAAATTTATTAGTTCTATGTTTTTGTTTTCCATTTCATTAATCTCTATTTTTATCTTTATTAATTTTTTCCTTCCACTCTCTTTTAATTTACTTTGTTGTGGTTTTCCTAGCTTTTTTTGAGTTAGCTGTTTTATTCATTTATTTTTATCTTTTTAAATTTTATTGATATAGGTATTTCATGCTACGGTATTTTTCTCTGACAAATCTTTTAGCTTCATTCCATAGATTTTGTGTGTTATATTTTCATCATTATGTTTTCAAATAATTTTATAATTTTGTTTTTCTTTCCCCAATGTTTGTTTAGTAACCATGCTAACAAATTTTTTGATAGAAAAACTTTTAAAAACTTTGTGTATATTTCTACTTGTCTAAACCATCGTCATAAATTTTTATTGTTTCTATTCTATGGAATTTATTGAAGCATATGTGTGTGTATATGTGTGTATGCAGGCATGCATGTGTACATGCATGTGTCCTCAAATATAATCAAATATATGAATGCTATATGTGCACTTGAGAACAATTTATATTCTGAATTATTAAGGTTCACATACCTATTTTATTGATTGTATAGTTTAGACCTTTTAATGTTATTAAATATTGTCTACTTCATGTGTCTTGGCTTGGGTTAGTTATGTTAGATACTGTTACAAATTTCTATTCTTTCTTGCATTTCTTATAGTGGAACTTCCAGTGCTAAAACCAGGAAAGTCCTAGGCAAACTTGACAACTTGGTCACCCTTATATAAACTATAACTTTTGTGATATAAAGATTATGAACCCTGATTTATTTTATTTATTTATTTTTGTAACAGCTTTATTGAGATATAATGCATATACCAAAAAATTTGCCCATCTCAAGTGTAGAATTCAATAATCTTTAATATATTCACAGAATTGTGCAACCATCAATTCAATGAATTATCCACACAATGGAATATTACTTTGCAATAAAAAGGACTGAGGTACTGATACATGCTGAAACATGAATGAATCTTGAAAATATTATGCTAAGCGAGAAAAGGCAATCACAAAAGGGGCCATATTATGTGACTCCATTGATATGAAATGCAGAATAGGCAAATCTATACAGACAAAAAGTAGATTAGGTTGCCTAGGGCTAGGAGGTTGGAAGAAACTAGAGGTTGCCTGCAAATGGTCATGGATTTCTTTGGGGGGTGATAAAAATATCTTCTGAATTATTTACATTTTAATTTGTAGATGTATATTTTTTATTTTAGTTTTTACCTGTTATCTCTTAGTTATAGGTTCTATATCTATCACTCATAGCAAAGAATTTATTTTGTTCAACAAGTTAGATTTTTTAAAATAGGTAAATTAAGCCCATGTATTTATTTTATTTTTAGTCATTTATTGATATGATTGTTACATTTAATCTCTGCTCTCTCATATTATTTAATGTTATAAATATACTGTTTTATACAAATGAGCTTTCACAGTGTAGTCTATTTTATTTGTTTCTTTTTTAGGGTTTGAAGAGGAGTGGAACACTTAGGAAAGTTTGTATTTTTGTTCTAATTTCTTCCTTTATATCAATACTTTTATATAAGACTTTTTATCTCTTCTATTGCCGATTGACTATTGGTTTACTACAATGGATAATGAAATTTGCTAGTTTCGAACTACTAAGTGAAGTATCCCAAGAATGGAAAAACAAGCACCACATATACTCACCAGCAAACTGATATTAACTGAGCAGCACCTAAGTGGACACATAGGTACTACAGTAATAGGGTATTGGGAAGGTGGGAGGGGGGAGGGGGTGGGTATATAGATACATAATGAATGAAATGTGCACCATCTGGGGGATTGTCATGCTGGAAACTCAGACTTGTGGGGGGAGGGGAGAAAGGGCATTTATTGAAACCTTAAAATTTGTACCCCCATAATATGCCGAAATAAAAAAAAAAATTTGCTAGTAACCTCCTCTCCACCTCCTTATATCCCAGAGGTTGATTTGAAACAACATAGTTTTACTTAGTTAGTTACTGATAGTTAATAACTACCAGGCAATCATAAGCTTAATCTACTTTTCATATGCTCTATTCATTCCCCACCTTTTAAAAATTGAGGCCCTGTTCCGACAGTTTCAGAGCATATAGCCATTATGGTCCGTACTTTCTTCCTTATAACCATCATTTATACTTCGTTCCACAGGCAGGGATATATTTAATGCTTACCACCAGGCCTTACGTCAATGTCTTCCCAGTCATTTTCATTCTCTGGTAGTTTGCTCAGAGAAAGGCTCCCAGGAACAATATTTCCTGAGTTCTTGCTTGTTGATAGCAGTTTGTCTGCAGTCTTTATACTTGAAAGTAAGTTTGGCTGGATTTATAATATATGGCTCATATTTTCCTTCCTGGAGTATCTTAAAAATGTCACTCCATTGTCTCCTGACATAAAGTGTTGCTGTCACGAAGTCTGATGACAATCGGATTTTCTTTCCTTTTTTTACGTGACTTAGTCCTTTTACCTCAGAGCCCCAAGTATTCTTCAGCATGTTTTAGTATAGGTTGTTATGGGTGTTATGGGCCATTTTTCTTGAGTACACTGTGGTGTTCCTTTTAAGTATATGATTTCAAATCTTTTACTGTTTGTTTGAATTTTAGGAAAGTTGTCTTCAACTGTTGTTTTTATTAATTTTGTACTATTGTTTTGCTTTTCTTCTTTGTGAACTCATTTTATATATAATATACATGAACTCAACATATACATTATACATATATATATGTTGCTCTTTACCTATCTTCTGTTTCTGTTACTTTCTCTTGAACCTTTTTAAATCTCATTTCCCCTTTGTTTTGATATTTAAACATTTTTAAATCCATTTTTTTTGTTATTTTTTTATTTCAACATATTACGGGGGTACAGATGTTTAGGTTACACGTATTGCCTTTGCCCCATCTGGGTTAGAGCTTCAAACATGTCCATCCCCCAGATGGTGCACATATTTAAAATTTTATGCCTTTTTACTTTTATCTCATAAGGCATCGTCTGTAGTATTTATTCACTCTTGTGTTCTTTCCAGTTTCATCTTTGTTTCTAAAATGACTTTTTAAAAATGTCTAATTCCTTCTTGAGTTTTATAACTTCATTACTAAGGTTTCCTTTTACTGATTTGTGTTTTTCTATCATTTCTCAATCGTCTTAATTTCTTTCGGTTCATTTTGAAATGTTAGGCTACAGTTCCTATTTGTTTTGCAGTAGTGTTTTTATGATATGTAATTTTATTGTTAGTAGAGTGCCAATAGAGATCGTATTCTTCCTTTTCTTTATTAATAAATGTGTATGGGACACAAACTTGGTCCTTTTCTGTTGCCTATTCTGATATGAAGTTAGTTTTCTTGAGCTTGTGGGAGGAAGAAGTGGGTCAGGACAGATTTTCTATCCTCATAGTTCTAGAGCTTTATCTTTTGTTGTTTCGTAATATGACCTTGGACTTTCTGAGAGCTGCTTACTCCTCTCCGACCTTTATCCTTCTCTTGCCCTATTGTCTCTGTCCAGCTTAATTTGGGTTCTGTTTCCTGCAGCTTCTCATCCATGTGAGTTTTTGCCCTAGAATATAGCTTAGCCGGGTCCTTTTGGGAGTTCACTGGGCTCAGACTATTCCAACGCCTTTAAACCTTACTGGCGACCTCTGCTCTGCAGTGCATACGAGAGTGTACAGAAACCCAGCAGATAAGGATGCTGCTCCCAAATCCTTCTACCTGCTTTCATTGAATGCCTGATGGAGATTTGGCTGTTTTTCTGCTTTTAGGCCATCAGACAATCTTTTGCAGTCCTCTGCTTTTTTGCTTGCAGATTCCAATACCATGCAGAGCTCTAATTTGAGGTTTAAAAGCTACCTTGATAATTTTCAGGGGGCGGGGGTTGAAGATAGATATTTTCAGTAGGTTTTTGGTTTTGACATCCAACTCTGTTTTTGGTGGGGATTTAGGGAGATGCAAAAATCAACTCATCAATGTCATCTTCCTAGAATTTGCTCTATTGCCTTTTGGAGTGATCTTTAGAAGACTCGTTTACAATGACATTCAACATGGGTAATTGCCACATCCCCATGAATAACCACTGAGTCTGTGTTAAAGGTCTTTGCCTCATCTGTTACTGATTTTGTCACATGACCTCTATAAACCTCTACAAACATGCACAATTAATGTTACTTGAGGTTATTTTAGACAAATGTGTCTTACTCAACTACTAATCCATTATTCAAAATAGACTATTGAGGGAATCTGTATAAAGACAAAGATATAAGTAGACTTCCTCTTTTGCAGGAATATCATTTATAGGAAAAGCATATCACCCATGTGCATTGTTGTCATTGGAAACAAGACTGAGATGTTAGAACAAAGCTAGGACATAAAGGGGCACAAAAGAAAGAGTGTCAGTCACATGAGACAGAACAACCATACATTCTGTAGTGTTCAGAGAAGTAAATGCTTGGTGAGAACTCAGTAGCTAAGACATCCTTCATGGGGGTAGGAGACTGGATAGGGTCTGAGAAAATAAATGCATTTGGATCGACAGGGCACTACAGCTGCATATGTGTATTGCAGGACTGGATGCAAGTGTGTTCATTAGATTAGAGGCTCTCTCAAAGCACAGGTCTCCTTCTTTACCTTCTGCCTGCCTGGTAAGAGAAGTCATGTCTGATTTGGAGCTCCAGAAGCAAACATAACATCGCCAACCTCTTTCTGTTTACCAGCACAAGTTGTATTCTGTTAAACAAAACACTGTAATGCAGCAGTTATACAATTTCTGGTGAGCTGTGGGCAGAGGACTCTCTGCTGCTGCCGCCAAAATGGATATCTCTCGTAGGTCACTCACACTCACATCTTCCAAAGGAATGATGACACATATAGGCTTGGCCCATTATAGAAAGAAAGAGAAGGTGGTCGCACCACATACTGCACAGCAAAACCTTTTAATCATCTCCCTTCCCCTAGTTATCTGCCCATTAGCAGTTGTCATATCACCCCCAATAGCCTCAGCACCATTGCCTTTCTGTTTAGCCTCTCTCCCACACCTTTCCTGGCTGCCTTCTCCCTCCCCGGCTCTGTTTTCCTTCCAAGTTTGATCATCTTTTCCTTATGAAAATGTATTTGGCCCTCCCTCAGCCTGGCCTCTCTATTTCACATCCCTACCTATGAAGGTTAATTTTATATATCAACATGACTAGGCTAAGGGATGCCCAGATAGCTAGTTAAGCATTATTTCTGGGTGTGTCTGTGAGAGTGTTTCCAGAAGAGATTAGCATTTGATTGGGGGACTGAGTAAAGCAGGTGGCCTTCCCCAGAGTGGCGAGCATCATACAATCTACTCATGGGGCTCAGACTATTACCAAGAAGGTTGACTTAACTCTGCCTGACCGCTAGAACACTGTTCTTCTCCTGTGTGCAGTGCTTCTCTGGCCTTCAGATCCAGACTGGAATCTGTGCCACTGCCTCCTAGCCTTTCCAGCTACGCCACTGGCATTCCTGGGTCTCCAGCTTGCAGACAGCAGATAGTGGGACTTCTCAGCCTTCATAATTGTGTGAATTCCTTCTAATAAATCTCTTTCTGGAAATATAGATATATCCTATTGGTTTGATTTCTTTAGAGAATCGCTCACATCCCTAATCAGCCAATTAAAGGACCTTGCCTGGAATCTATTCTCCTTATAAAGGAAAAGAGGAAGGGGAGATTGTAAAAAGCACTCAAAGATGGCCCCATACTTAGGAGTCCACAGTTTTGTTTTGTGGCTCAGATTTAGAGTTTATGTAGAACTCAGAGTTTGTTTCAAGATGCTTGCTCTCCTTTCCTTATCAGCCAATCAGAATAAGTGGAAAAAGTGAACTCTATTATCTGATTGCTATCAACGTAGTTGACTTTTAGCTGAACCGAAGGCAGGGGACAAAGTATGCTATTAATTGCTGTCGTTGCAACTTTGATATGATAACCAGATGGTCGTGGAAACATGAGGTGCCAGGAGACACAAACAATCAGAAATATCACAGTACCCTTATTTGGATCTATAATTCTGAGATTTGGAGCCACTTTACTGGTGTAAATAACAGGGTAGACATCCCACAACTGACAATCAGAAGAAAAATACTCTGTGTGCATGTGTGTATATGTGAGTATGTGTGCATGAGAGAGAAAGAGAGTGAACAAACGAGAGCACACATTTCCTAATGGGGGTGTGGTATGAGAAGTGGATACACTTATACAGGCATTTCTGACCACTACAACAAAGCATAGTTTAGTGCACTGATGTAAGTCAAAATTTAAGTGTGAGACAGAATGGTGTAATCAAAGAAGGAAAAGGAGAATTTATTAAGACACATTTAACCATGGCTATAATTACTTCCCCCCAACAATCCATTATTAAATCCCTTTGTGCAGATGACTAAAATGAGGCTCAGAGAAATTAGATAATCTTCCCAAGGTTATACAACTAATAAAATCTCCTTGTCTCTTAAGCTCATGTGTTTCTACTTTCAGGCACTGCTTCCAGAGTCCTTCCTATCCACTGACAGCCTTCAATTTTAATAAGGGTGTCAATTTGGGGGTGAAGAGGGAACAGACGTTAACAGTAGCTCCCCTGCAAATCCCTTCCTAACCAGTGGTCCTCCACCATGCTTCCCCTCTCAGAGTTGATAGATCCAAGGCTAGCCACTTTGCCTCAGCCCAACCAGTTGGAAGAAGCAAGCAAGAGGCCAACTCATGCTTTCCCTCCAGCCAGCTTCTGCAGCCTAATCCTCCTCTGCCCTTCTAATGCTGGGATCAAGGCCCTCCCTTCTCCCCTGCCAGCCTTGCTGCTGAGGATAGCAGCACAGCTGGAAAAATAGATAGGTCTTTCTAACCCTCTCATGCGTGTGCCGTGGGGCCAGGTAGCTCTATAAATATGGTAATGGCTTCTCAAGCATGCCCAGACTGGAAATGAGACTGAGAGGCTGGAGAGAGGCTGTTCCTACCGATAACCACTGTGGCAGCTTTGCCGGAGGAGAGAATGCATCTGAGCTTCAGGTCAAATTAACTTCCCCCCCCTCCCCACCCTTGAGTAGATCTCCTCTCCTCCTCCTCCTCCTTCCTACCCCAATAATCGCCTGTACCCACCTGTTCCCTGATTACATTGGTGACATCCACGGAGGGAAGCAAGCAGGCAGCAGTTCATGTTTAGTCTATTACCAGGAGGCCCAGACTTGTGATAAAAAAAAGTACACAGCAACAACACAGCTACATTGATGTGTACAATAGGGAACCAGCTTGACACTTCCCTGCCGCGGCCCTACTGAGAAAAACGACAGCTACAATAAAAAGCCAAACGCCTGCTCTGCCGAAGCAACCACATGCTCAAAGATGCTCTGCCTGTGCCCAGCCTGTCCTCAGCTTTCCCTTTTTCTGGGAGACTGGACAGTAACACCCCCGCTCCCCAAGAACACCCTGGAAATACAGACTGTGGAAAATGATGACCTGGACTCTGGAATGACTTCAGACAAAGCTCTTAACATTGCTCTAAACCTCTGTCTCTCCCTGTTCTGCCAGATGGAAATGATAATGCCTTACTCAAGGTGGTTAGACGATGATTGGGAAGTCTTAATTGATGCCTCTCCTTCCCCCACTCCCACCTGCTATTGTCTGTTAGTGTGACCATCCCCTCTCACAAGCAGCAGCTCTGCCCTATGGCTTGCATTGCTTTAGCAAAGGGATAGTACTGCAGCAGAAGAGAAAAGGCTCTCTGATGTCAAAAGTCTAGGTCCAGAGGGTACCCAAAGAAGAGGGATTACACACTGGGTATCATCGCCTCTTTCTGTACCATGGATCCCTTTGACATTCTGGCGATGCCTACAGACACTTTCTTAGAATAATGTTCTTACATGCATAGACCATATTACAAAATAATTTTAAGGGGTAAAATCATAACTCCAGTAAAAATATAAGATGAATATGTTTCAGATTTTTTTAACTAACTTATTAATGGATGAAAAAATCAGTTAGGTGTTACAAATTGGTTCAAAGGGGAATTCAAAGAGCAGAAATATATGTAGGCATTCGGGGATGCTGAGATGTATGCGTTAATACATGCAAAACTTGCTTGCAAGTAGGAAGGTCTGTAAGTAGAGAGGTTGGGGATATCAATTACACCTCTAACAGACAAATTTCACCCCTGTGGACAAGAATTATTTGCATTGCTTTCAGTTTTCCCCACGTTCAAAGTTGTAAAATAGCTCAAAGGCAATGAAAGACGAATACCCCTATAAAATCAGATAACCAGAGGGGGCAGTAGAGGTTGTCTAGCACTTCATAGGAAGTTAATACTCACTTTCTTTTTTTTAACCATTTCAAACTTTTGTGGTTTTCTTATAATTTTTTCCTGAAGAACTAGTTACAAACACAGATGAAACTGATTATTGGGAAATATACTCATTAAAATAGTTTAAAATTCTGTAATATAGTAACATATCTACTTCTTTATTACCATTAATGATATTGTAATGACTAATGTAATTTTGATGGAATGATGTAGATCAACAATATTTCAGAATATCTGCAATGACTATAATGTAATATGAAAATGAAAATATCTGCCATTCTATGTGTGTCAAAGTCACAAGTATTGCTAAAACCAATGTGATTTGTTGCTTGCATTTATAATAGAAGAAAATGATACATTTCAGTTAGAAATCAATAAAAATAAAGATGCATTTTTTTTCCTTATTCGAGTTTGTGGATCTTCAGAATCTGTAAGACTCCATATTAAGAACCTCTGAGTTAGAGAAAGAATTTCCCCTAACTCTTAATGTTGAGATCAAAAATGATGACCCAAGTTGGAGAAAGAGGAAAAATGAGAAATGGAACAAATTGGGCAACTTAGACATGGTTGAGGAAGGTGCCCTTGGCTCTGTCTCCCAAGGGGTAACCAAGGAATCAGAGGAACCCAACACAGTGTAGAGACTCTGAGAACAGAGAGTAAGCATGCTTTTATTTCTTGGGCAGAAACTTAGGAGGTTTCTTCCCAAGATCCCAGAACCTGAGGCAGACAAAACTGAGACAGTCTACTAGAGTTACCCAAAAATCAGGACAGTGTTTTATCGGTGGTGACACAAATGTGATGTGAAGATATATGATCAGTTCAAAGACTTCTGCCATCAAGAAGATGATACAATTCAGCAGTAACCTGATAAACTCACACCCTACGGTAGAATGGTGTCTTGAAATAGGAATTACATCCAGTAATGGGAGAGAAAAAACAGTTCTGTATCTTGCACATCCATGTTTGTAGACTAGATGTTGCCTCTTGTTTATCTCACCTGGGAAATACGTCCCAAATCTAACTCTTTCTCCTGATTCCATGGCTGCTTGACTTATACGAACTCCTTGCTCTGAGACTCAAGGCCGTTCTCAATACGCTTCATGTTCTCATTGCCGGCCCCTTTCCCCACATGCCCCTTCACTCCCGGATGCTAACTGCTTTGCAAGTCACTCTGCTGTCTGACACCTCCACGGTGTGACCTGCATGGTATTCTCAGCCTTGAATGTCACCCCAGCTGTTATCAACCCTTAAAACTGTTCCCTGAGGAAGGTTTCGTTTTCCTTGACACACACCCTTTGCCCTGGCCCAGAATACCCTCCTGCCCCACCGCCCTCTGCCCTCCTCACCTGCTAAAATCCTATTTGTCCTTTATGACCACACCCCTCTAGCATAAATGCCTCTTCTGTGAAGCCTTCCAGACCCTCCTCCTTCAAGGTATTGCTCTCGCCTCTGGGCCCTAAAACAAATATTGTTTATAGTGTAACGGAGGAAAAGAATGGGACCAAAGAGGAAGAGGAGGAGGAGGAGAAAAAATAATCTTTTATTTGGTATTTATCATGCACCAGGCACTGCATTAAGTACCAACTTGCTCAGGCCTCAGAGCTATTGATGAGCAGAGCTGAAATTCATTCTTGGGCTGTGATCCTAAGGCCCGTGCTATTGATTATGATGTGACAGTCCACCTCCTTTGCACACTTTCTGCTGTAGTCATCCACTTGTCCATCTCCCCACTTAGGATCAAGATCAGGGGAAATATCTTTTATTTTATACCTGGAGTGTCCATTACCAGGCCTAAACACTCACAGAACTTTTCAACAGTAATATTCTATGAGCATTCTGTGAATGCCTTCTGGAAGTCAAGTGTGGGCTTCACAGCTCCAGCAGCTCTGCCGGTCCCCATCCTCCTGGAATGTATGCTGTCATGAGGATACAGACACTAAACAAGTGGGCATACAAATAAACACATAATTACAGATTGTGATAAGTTTTATTAAGTAGTAGAACAAAGTGCTAAAAAAAAAAAAAATAGGGATGGCCAAATTCAGATGCAGGTAAAAGTGTCTAGGGTTAGCTCCTTTGAGGAAGTTATATTTCAGTTGAGGGGTAAAGGATGAGCAAGAGTTATTGACACAAAAGAAGAGGCCAGGAATAGCATCCCAGGCAGAGGGAATAGACTGCACAATGTCCCTGAGCTAAGAAAGCATTTGGCAGCCTGGAGGACTGGAAAGGCCAGTGCCACTGGAGTCGGGTAAGAAAGTGACGAGGTCGAAGGAGTAGGTAGCATCATGATAGTGTAAGCCCTCCATTCGATTATTCCTGAAATATTTATAAAATACCTACTATACTCCCTCCACTATTGTTTGAGATAGAAGGTCTATCCAAACGGGCATAGCTCCTGCCTCATGAGTTTATGGTCTCAGAAAAAAAGCAGATATTGCAGTAATAATCCACACAGGTTAATATGTGTAATTACAAGTAGATGTGACCTAGTTTGGGGACACAGGGGGAGGTCAGGGAAAGTGTTACAAATTGGGTTGTATCCCCTACTAGTATATGCTCAAGTCCTAACTCCCAGTTCTTGTGGATATGACTATATTTGGACATAAGATTTTTGCAGATGTAATCAAGTTAAGAGGAGGTCTTGAGAGTGGACCCTCATCTGATATGAGCAACGTCCTTCTAAGAAGAGGAGAAGAGACACAGAAACACAAACACAAGGGGTGAACTCCATGTACCAGTGGAGGCAGAGATTAAAGTGATGTAGACGTAAGCCAAGGAATACAAAAAATTGCCAGAAAACTGCCAGAATCTAGGAAGAGGCAAGGAAGGATTCTCCTACAGGCTCTGGAGGGAGCTTGGCCCTACCAATACCTTGATTTTGGATTTCTAGCCTCTAGCAATGTGAAAAAACACATTTCTGTTACGTTAATCCACCCAATTGGTGGCACTTTATGTCAACCCTAGAAAACTAATATAGAAAGCTTCCTGGAAGAAATGATGTTTGAATAAATTCTGTATTTTCAACCAAAAACACTGGGGATTTATTTGACCAAGAGATGTCGGGCTGTCTTGACCAGACGAGTTTGTTCTTTATATCCTCTTTTCCAATATTTCAAAGTCTAGCAGATTTCACAAAGACATCCTGATGTCCAGTGTCTCCTAAAGATGAAAAGAGCCATATGCCACAATGAGCTACAGTTCATTGGAGGCTGCCCCTTTAGAAAGAGCATGTGTTCTCAGGTTGACCCACTTCCCAGCACTCTCACACCTGGCCCTCTTCACCGCTTATATTTCCTGCCTGACATCTGTGGCATAATAAATGCATGAATGGGGTCTAAAATTTTCGCTAGTAAAGAATTCAGACAAGAAGTCTTTGCAAATCTCCCCTGGAGCCCCAGAGAATGGCACTGATTGTCACCTGTCCTCCAGGGCCCTGGTCATTTGCCTGTGTCAGTAGCAGAGGAAGGGGATGAAACCTATCCCACTATCTTTAATTAAATCACCACTCTTCAGACATTCCCTTGGTCTGCAACTTATTACCATAGACGGATCTCTTACCCTGAGCTGCTGAATTCCAATGTGATGGATCTCAAGTCCCCTATGTGCTCCACAACTTGCTCTTTAAGTGGAAACGTTTACATTTTGATTGCCTAATATGTTTCTATCATTTTCCACCCAGCAGGATGTCAGGACCCGGTATGGCCCTTGGTAAAGTAAACCAGTATAGACTGTAGCTCTTTCAACATCAAGACAAAGCTCAGGTCAAACCCAATGCATCCAATAAAACTCCCAGGACAATATGATGTGTACATTCTTACTTACCAGGGAAACCAAGTCAGAAAGGTCCATATTTGAATTTTAGCTTCAGTATTTATTCCATGTTTGACCACGGGCAAATTACTTGACCTCTCTGAGTTTTATCTGTAGTATGGGCATAAAAATAGTCTATTGCATAGGGTCCCTATAATGATCACATGAGATAATCCTATATAAAATTTTTAACATGATACCTAATATATAACAAGCATATTTTCAAGTTGGCTGTTGCTGTTACAATAATTGTTATTAATATTATTATCAGTTTCATTGGTGTTTTGATTGTTGCTATTATTAGTATTGTAGTAATACTCCATAATGATGCCTCCAATGAGGTCTAAAAATGTAATTGCATAAAATATGGGATTGCATTATTGTAAGATTTAAGAAAAGACTAAAGTAAACTTACTATAAAGAAGAGGGAGAATTTGCTTATTATGTTATATCTGAATTCTGTCATCATGATAAGTGTTTTTCCCAGAGTTTCTCTGAAGTGCATTTATTCTATGGAGAAACTAGACCCGTTTGGCACCAGCTGGAGTCACAAGGCAGATCAAATATCATAGAAGAGCTCTCCCTGGTCAGAGGGCATTTGGAAAAGCTAAGAGCTGTGCAAAGAGCTACGATCAATAACTTGAACCAAAGATCATAAAAAAGGATCAAGCTGGATGGAGTATACAAGGCAATGTGATAGACAGCCTTCCTCTGGAATGGCACCTTAGGCTGGAGGAAATATAAAGAGATAGGTCCTCTGAATAAAAATAACCAAGTTGGCAGATACCCTCCCCCTGAGAATTTGGGTGGCCCACGTTTTCACTTAGTTGGAAAGAAAACAAAGTTTTTGTCTGCTTGTTTTATTTGTTTGTTATAATTTTCCTTTACAGTTAAAATTTTCCACCAAAGATTACAATTTATCCATGCAAAAGATCAGGTCATGTTAGTACAGTGAAGAGTCTTAAACAGACCAAAATGACACAAGGTAGAGTCATCTGTTTTACTTCACCATGAACCATGTAATCTCCCTAAGGAACAGCTTGTTTCATGTCACTCCTTTGATCAATAAGCTTCAAGGGCCCCTGTTACTGAAAGAGAAATGTCTAAATTTCTAGGATGCCTGCTTGCGGTCAAGATACAGGGAAGAAAAGTGTATAAAAAGATGCAGCAGTAGCCGGCAAAACCTAAGTGTTGTGTTTCCTGTGTTAGTGAAAGACACCACCATCCAGTCAGTCACCCTCGTCAACAACCTGGGCATAATCCTGACTGATAACTCTTTCTTCTTACACATACATTACAACCAGTAATCAATTAATCAATTGCTGAGCTCTCATCAATGTAATTCCTAGATGGCTTTCAAACTTGTCCACTTTGTCTATTCCCACAACCACTGCCATTGTCTAGGCCTGAGTTATTGCAACACACTCCAAAATGGACTTTCTCATCTATCCTCCTGAATCCATCCTTCATATGCATTTTCATGAGTGGGAAAAATTCTGATTTGTTTACGCCAGAGAGAAAAGAGAGGGAGGGGAGTTCATGGCCATGAGGAAGATGGTTTGGCTAGAGAAGAGGAAACTACTAATAACAGCCAACTTTTATTGATGCATTATTACATATCAGGTGCTATGCTAAATACTCTATGTTCATTATCTCTTTCAGCCCTCTCCTCCAAAAGTTCCATGAGGTAGAAATTAAGGCTTGGAGGACGTGGTACGTTAAATACGGTTGGTTATAAATTCTTTGCTGTTCTTCCCAATGAAAGACTGAATCTAATTCACCTCCCCTTGAATCTAGCCATCTTAATGATTTGCTCAACTAGCAGAATACAGTAGAAGGGATAGTCTTGAAGTTTTGAGAATAGATCATAAGAAGTCTTACTTGTTACACTTTCTCTCTTGAAACCTTGAAAAACTGCATGACAAGTCCAACACCCCTGAATCTGTCACAGCAGGAGAAACCCAAACAATTGGAGAGAGGTCCTGGAGCATGAGACGCCATGAGGAGATTGACATAGGCCAAGGAGCACTGAGGCACCAGGCGTGTGAGTAAACAAGTCCCCGTGGAAGTGACTCCTCCACCGTAGCCACCTTAGTCGATGCCACGTGGGTCCAAGATGAACTGCCACGCTGATTCCTGAATTTTTGATCCACAATATTACGATCAAAATAGAACGGTGATTGCAAACCACTAAATTGTGGGATTTTTGTTGTTGTTGTTGCCACAACAGAAAACCTGAACAGAGAAGTTAACTCGCTTGCTCAAAACCACATAATAAGTGTCATCACTGAGGCTCAAATTCAGGCATCATGATTCAAGAGTCTGCACTCTTACGCATGGGGCCATGCTGTGTCCTTAAGTGGAGAATGTCGGTTAATAAGGTTGTGAATAAGGTTGAAGACGGCCCAGAGACCATGACATATGAGACCAGAGTGAGGAGGGGAGGAGGGAAAGAGGACAAATATTCACTGAGGAGTTTCTGTGCATTTTCATTGTGCTAGAAATAATCTTTCTGATATAATTCTTTTTAAAAATGACTTTTAAAAATTACATTATTACCTCTGCTTTATTTTAAAAAGAAGGAAAATAAAACTGTGTTTATGAATAACTAGCAAAACTCCAACATGAAGGAAGTCATAGATTTGGGTTTTAAACTCATGTCAAGTGTTCTTATCATGAAAAGGTGTTGAATTTTGTCAAAAGCTTTTTCTGCATCTATTGAAAGAATCATGTGGTCTTTGTTTTTGCTTCTGTTTATGTGGTGAATTACATGTATATATTTACTTATGTTGAACCATCTCTGCAACCCTGGGATGAAGCCCACTTGGTTGTGATGGATTATTTTTTTGATAAGCATCTGGATTCGGTTAGCTAGGATTTTGTTGAAAATTTTTGCATCGATATTCATAAGGGATATTGGTCTGTAGTTTTCTTTTTTTGTTGCATCCTTTCCTGGTTTTGGTATCAGAGTTATGTTCACTTCATAGAAGATGTTGGAGAGGTTTCCATTCTTCTCAATGTTGTGGAATAATTTCTGCAAGATAGGCACCAGCTCTTCTTTGTAAGTGTGGTAAAATTCTGGTGTGAAACCACCTGGGCTGGGACTTTTCTTTTTAGGAAGATTTTTAATTACTGTTTCTATTTCAGCTCTTGATATTGGTCTGTTCAGGAATTCTATTTCTTTCTGGTTGAGCCTAGGGAGGCTGTGCGTTTCTAGAAATTTGTCCATTTCCTCCACATTTTCTAGTTTGTGCTCATAAAGGTTTTTACAGTATTCGTAAATTATATCTTGTATCTCCTTGGGATCAGTTGTGATAGCTCCTTTTTTGTTCCTGGTGGAGCTTATTAGAAATTTATTTTTTCTGCTTTTTGTTAGCCTAGCCAAAGACATGTCAATTTTGTTTATTTTTTCAAAGAACCAACTTTTTGTTTTATTAATCTTCTGTATAGCTTCCCTGTTGTCAATTTCGTTAAGTTCTGAGGGACATACCTAAAAATGAAACAAGCCATATACGACAGACCCATAGCCAACATCATACTGAATGGGGAAAAATTGAAAGCATTCCCACTTAGAACTGGAACCAGGCAAGGCTGCCCACTATCTCCATTTCTATTCAACATAGTGCTGGAAGTCTTGGCTATAGCAATAGGACATGAAAGTGGAATTAAAGGTATCTGAATTGGGGCAGAAGAGATCAAACTTTCACTGTTTGCTGATGATATGATATTATATTTATCCAAGAAACTCCTGGATAAATGAATTTAGTAAAGTCTCAGGATACAAAATCAATGCACAGAAATCAGAGGCACTCATATATGCCAACAACAATCAAATTGAGAACCAAATCAAAGACTCAATACCCTTCACAATAGCAACAAAGAAAATAAAGTACCTAGGAATATACTTAACCAAAGAAGTAAAAGACCTCTACAGAGAGAACTATGAAGCACTGAGGAAGGAAATAGCAGAGGATGTAAACAGATGGCAATCCATACCATGCTCATGGGTCGGCAGATTCAACACCATTAAAATGTCTATACTACCCAAACTGATCTACAGATTCAATGCAATACCTATTAAAATCCCAACATCATTCTTCACAGATATGGAAAAAATAATTTTACACTTCTTTTGGAACCAGAGAAGACCCCACATATCAAAAGCAATTCTAGGCAATAAAAACAAAATGGGAGGTATTAATATGCCAGATATCAAACTATACTACAAAACTATAGTAATTAAATCAATATGGTATTGGCACAAAAATAGGAATATTGACCAGTGGAACAGATCTGAGAACCCTGATATAAAACCATCCTCATATAGCCATCTAATCTTTGACAAAGCAGACAAAAACATACACTGGGGAAAAGAATCCCTTTTCAATAAATGGTGCTGGGAAAACTGGATAGCCACTTGTAGAAGGCTGAAGCAGGACCCACACCTTTCACCTCTCACAAAAATCAACTCACGCTGGATAACAGACTTAAACCTAAGCCTAAGATATGAAACTATTAGAATTCTAGAGGAAAATGTTGGAAACACTCTCCTAGACATCGGCCTAGGCAAAGAATTTATGAAGAAGACCCCAAAGACAATCACAGCAGCAACAAAAATAAATAAATGAGACATGATCAAACTAAAAAGCTTCTACACAGCCAAAGAGATAGTCATGAAAGTAAACAGACAACCTACAGAATGGGAGAAGATTTGGGTTTTAAACTCATGTCAAGATTCAAAGCCATTGCAACCATTACCCTGGGTGATCTGACTGGGTGAATTTAGGGGGCAGGTCCCAGTGCTGGATTTCCAGAAGGAAGATATCCAAGCCCACAAATATATGCAGGCTTCAGCTCCAGGTAGGGCCTGAGCATGCTAAGGTCAGGAGTGATTTATTTCACTTCTACATCAGAAGACAAAAACTTTTAATTAAAAGAAGGGAGAAAAAACTGCCAGAGACTGAGCAGGGAGTCCACACCATCTGACAGTTTCAATTTTCACTTACAGCTTACTTTCTCCGATTGATATCCTTCCCCTGCCTGCTGAAGAGAACCATTGGCTCCCATAAATCACCTTCTAGAGTCACAGGCAACTGCCGTTTTAACCCTCACTTTGACGGAAGCCTTGGCAACAATAATAACAATAACAATTACTACTCATTGATCATCGCCTGGGTGTCAGAAGCTCTGCAACGTGCTTGCATCTATAATTCCATTTAACTCCCACGAAACTATTTGAGATAGGGACTATTAGTGTCCCTAATTTAAAGATAACTGAATTGAGTCTTAGAAGGTCAGCTTCACTTGCTCAAAATCATAAAGCCAGTATGTGTCAGAGTTGGGATTTGAATCTGCAGTTATATTAACACTGGAACCCAAACTCTCGTATTATGGACTAACCATCCTTGTTAGGTTGGTTAATACTATAATACCATAAGTTATATACATGGGTAGTATGTCCCCCAACATTTCATAAAGGCAAAAAGAGATTAGTGTGGAATCTTCCAGCCAGTCAAATGACCACAGTAAAAATTAAAATTTATATTGTGCCTGCTATCAGCTACACATTGTTTTAACTACTTTAAACATATTAGTTGATTTTTATAACATAATGTGATAATAATAAGTCTTGTTAATATTACCCTTATTTTAGAGATGATGAAATTGGCACACAAATGGAATTGGCATCCTTAAAATCACACAACTGTTAAATGGAAGCACAGAAATAAGACCCATTTTTCCTGCCTCCTAGTCTAGAGTTTTTTTCACTACACCCACAACATCTTACCGAGTATCTGTCCATTCCTTGAGGAAATGGAATCATACTACCAGTGGGTGGGATATTAGACCGAGAGGCTTGAGGATTTGATATCAAAGCTTGGGAATCTTGAGCAGTTTAGTTAGGAAGAAAGCATACTGGGGCTGAGACTGAAGTTCAAAATTTAAGGCAACACTCTCAGGGAGAACACACACCACTCTGATCATGAGAGCGGGCACCGTCTTAAATTTTGCCCCAAGGAAGCCTTAAATCTCCCCACCCTAGGTCTAGCTCTGGAGTGCATTAGTGTTGGAATTATGAAAGGTGTCCTGTGGGGGCTGTGATGGGAGATGTCAATAGATACACCAATTTATCATTAAATTGCACCTAATGCATGCACAACACTATGGGAGATGCTGGAGAGGAGCCTTTCATCTGGCCATTCTACACTGATTAATCTAGTGTCTCTACTTTCACCAGCACTGCTGACACAAAGAGAAACCTAGTCCTGTCTCCTTAAGTGAAAGACAGGGATAGTCTCTACAGAGTCACACACAGAGCCACACGTGACTGCTGTGGTAGTAGGAAGTGTGTGTGCAAGGTGACGGGGCCACAGGAGAGAGCTTACCTACATCCCTGAGCCTGAGAAGACTCTGGAAAGGAAAGGCCATGTGAGCTGGGGCCTGTGTGATGTTAGAGTTTGTTAGTAGCAAACACACAGAAGGAAGCTCTAGCTAATTTAAGATGACAACAGAAAAATTCTAACAAACAAAAATTATGAAAAGAATATGTGTTTGACGCCTGGTCTTAAAGAGGGGGAAGTGGGTTGTTCCAGGGACCGAGGGAGGAGGAACACAAGGTCTGTCTCTGCAGAACAATGCCAGAGAGAGAACTGGGCTCCAGTCTCTTACGTACTGGTTGCCACTCTGCTTCTGAGAGTCCGATTTCCAGGAGGGAGTGTCTGCATGGTGTAAGGGACCGCCCAGGGCAGGTCAGTTTCACAAAGGGAAATTAGGCATTCTTATTCCCAGGATGAGAACAGATGCAGAGCAGGCAAAAATGACAGCTGTTCACTGGCAAAAAATAATACAGAAAAACAACTACATTAGTTTCCTAGAGCTGCTGACACAAAGTACCACAAAGCAGGTGGCTTACTACAATAGAAATTTATTCCCTCACAGTTCTGGAGGCTGGACATCTGAGATCAAGGTGTTGGCAGAACCATGCTCCCTTCGAAAGTTCTAAGGAGGAATCCTCCATTGCCTCTTCCTGGCTTTTGGTGGCTGTGGGCAATTCTCTGTGTTCCTTGGCTTGTAGCTGCATCCATCTAATTAGCCTCTGCCTCTATCACTGCATGGCTTTCTTCCCTATGGGTGTGTCTCCTCTCTTCTCTCTCCTTATAAGACACGTTTGTGTAGTGCTGGAGCCTACACTGATCCAGTATGGCCTCATCTTCACCTGATTGCATCTGCAAAGACCCTATTACCAAATAAGGTCACATTTCCAGGTATTGGGGGTTTGGACTTTAACATAACTTTTGAAGGAACACATTCAAGCCATAACAGCAACCAGGTAGAGAAATAGGACTATTAGTCCAGAGGGAAACTTTAGAGGCATTGAAGGATGGAAAATGCTTAGGAAACAGCCAGGTAGACTGTGTGGCCAGAGAGAGATATCCCAGGGAGATGAGACAGCTAGCGGCCAGATCCAAAGCTTCTTCTGTGCCCAACAAAAGGAATTTAGACTTTACGGCGAAGGCAGTAGGTAGCCTGTCTGTGTCTTAGAATCACCCCTCTGGCTGCATGGTGGAGATGGATGGGAGGGAGCCCAGGAAACGAAAGACATTCATTCCAGGAGCAGCTCCCATTCCAGGTGGCCTAGAGGTGGTTCTCTCTCCTGCTGGGCTTCAGGGACCTGCATTTAATCCCTCCAGCTCCTCCCTGTGCCTCTTCTGTGTTAAATGCCCTTTACAACTCTCCACCCTGACCTCATTGACATGCATCCCTTTTCTATCTCCCTACAACTAACCTAATTTTCCAGATTAACCCTGTCTGCTCACATTAAAAGTAACATGGATCTTTTTTCCTCTAATCTAATCTCTCTGGCCATCTATTCAGCCTCTTCCTCCCACTGGTCTCATTTTTTTTTTTTTTTTTTTTTTTTTTTTGAGACAGGGTCTCACTCTATAGCCCAGGCTGGAGTGCAGTGGCAAACTCCTGGGCTCAAGCGATCCTCCTGCCTCAGCCTCCCCAGTAGTGGGGACTACAGGAATGCACCACCACCATTTTTTTTTATAGAGACAGGATCTCACTCTTGCTCAGGCTGGTCTAGAACTCCTGACCTCAAAAGTGATCCTCCCACGTGGACCTCCTAAATCATCACGTCTTTTTGAAATGTACTTGGGAAAAATGGATATCCACAAAGCAAGAAGGGCACAGAGAAAAATACCCCCCCCCCCCCCCCCAGGGTTTGCATCCAATCGGCTTTGCCTTTCCTCACTTAGATGGGTATCTGATTGAGCTCAAGTCCAGATTTGGTCTTCAGCACCCAAAGGCTGCAGAGAAGGTAAAGGTCAAATATATGCAGAGATCTTGAAAATATCATAGAGAAGCTTCCACCAAACCAGAGAACTGAAGAGGACTTAACGTTTACAGATTATATTCTTCATTTCATAAGTGAGGAGATTCAGGTTCAGAGGAATTTGGAAGCTTCTCCGTAAGTGGCTTCTCATCCTTCAGATCTCAGGTTGGAGGTGACATGCTCCCAGAAGCCCTCCTGAGCCCACCAGGCAGGAGGAGCCCTCCCTGCTCCAGGCAGTTCAGGGCTGCTCCTCTCCTTAGCTCTTACAGCGTCTGACCAGTCCCGGGCTTCAGCCGCCTCAACCTGGAGACGCATGCACGCCAGCACTGCTGTGACTCTTTGAGCAAAAATTGGACACAGTTCACCTTTGGCAGCCCCTTCCCCTTCCTGGGCCTCAGTTTTCCCATCTCTAAAATGAGTGGGTTGGGCTACAACATCCTCTGAGGTGTTCACAGATGTTATATAAGATGGAAAAGATTCCAACTTGAGATACTCTAAGTCAGACGTCCTCAAACTACAGCCCGCAGGCCACATACGGGCTGCCTAGCACATTTATCCAGCCCTCTGGGTGTTTTTGCCGCCATTGCCTGTCTTGCTTAGCAGCCGACTTGTCCCAGGCCCACAGTGAGCACTCTCCAATGATCTGATGGACAGTGAACTGGCCCCCTGTTTAAAAAGTTTGAGATCCCCTGCTCTAAGTTGAAGAAAGTCAAGTGGGTTTCTGCGTTGCAAGACCCCTTCTTAAAACCCTGCCCATGCTACTAGCCCTGGAAATCGCCAAGAGAAAGTTGTTACTATTTATTCTTGGTATTATCAGTATTATTATCAGTAGTAGCAGCATTTTTCTCTCCCCACTTTATATGGAATTTATACTTTCTTATTGCTCACTAAGCACCAGACACTATTCTAAGTGCATTGTAAGCGTCAACTCACTTAATGACCTTAACAACATGAACCATTGCTGTAATTTTATAGATGGGGATACTAAGGCATGGAGAGGTTAAGGAACCTGCCCGAGGTCACACAGCTGGGAAGTGGGAGAAGCAGAATTCACATGAAGGCAGGATGGGTCCTAAGTCTGTGCTCTTAACCACAAGGTTATACCTTAGTATCTCCAAGGATTAGTGTTCCTCAGGACACACATAGTAGGAAAGGTCTTCAGAATCTCTGAAATGCTTTGAATTTCAAACTCTGGAAGTTTTCATCCCTGGCTTGGGAACTGCTGGACTAGCTCTGATCATTGGCAACTGTGTGTGCTGATCAACTAGCGTGACCCACCCACTGCCACACCTCCCAATAGCCTCCAGCCTCACCTGTGGGGCTGGGCACTCTTCACAACTCAGTAGTGGGCTGGCCACACAAACTCCTCCCCTCCTAGAAGGTTTATCCAGCCAGATCTTGCCCCATCCCCTGGCTGGCGCTTCACCCCTGGCCTCCCAGGCTGCAAAGGTTGCACCAGGCCTCCTGCCTAATCACACCACCTGGGTTAGGACACAGAGAGGTGACGCCAGGACGGCTTCAGTGAGGAAAAGGAGACGTCTGTCATCTTCCTCTGACATGCTCAGCTTGAGAGAGCAGAAGGCGGATCATCAGCCCCAACAGGAAGACACCAAGAACTCCAGGAATGTGAGTGCCAACAGCCGAGGCTTCCAGGAGATTCCTCCCTGTGCCTTCTCTCAGTGTCTTCCTCTGAATCTTTGCTCAGCTGCCACTTTGTGTCACTAGACCCTAGACAAGGAGTGGAGTGATTTCATAATGTAAAGAGTTCCAAGCTACAAGATTCTTGGGGATTAGTCTACCCTGTCCCATCCTGTACACACAGGGAGACTGAGGCATGTAGAGTGGAAAGGGCTTTTCCAATTTCACCCTGTGAGTTGGTGGCAGAGTTAAGACCACAACTGAAAGGATGACTGTACAGGGTTGAAAAATGTCCCACCAAAGTGCCTGTGTACCCAGAATCTCAGAATGTGATCTTATTTGGAAAAAGGGTCTCTGTAGATGTAATCCAGTTAACAGGAGGTCATGCTGGATTAGGTTGATTGCTCCTGAGTGTAACATCTTGGAAGGGCAATAAGCTATGTAGAAAGAAAGATAACATCTAAAGCTGCCTTAAAATTATACAGAGACTGGATTACAAGGATGGCTGCAAAACTCTTCAAATTTACTAAAAATCATTGAATTGTACAATTCAGTGTAAAAATTGTAAAATTGTTGAATTTTATCACATGTAAATTATGCCTCAGTGTAGCTATAAAAAAAAATGGTAGAGAAGATAAAGGGAAAGAGTGATATTTAACTTGCAATAAACCAGGTCATTTTATCTACAAGGGCTTATAGGTCCTCCCTGCAGGCCAAAAGGCAGTGAGATTTGCAAGGGTCCATGAGCCCCTGGAAGGGGAGGGAGAGAAGGAAATATTGTTTCAAAACACACACACAAACGCAATCTGTAAAATAAAAATCAAGAGTTTAATTAAACATCTCTAAAATGTAATATTATGTCAACTCATCAGCTGCAGCTCCATCTTAACAGTTTAATATATATTTAACAGGGAATGTGAAGGCTTTTCACAGAGTTTCCCAAAGTGAGAGTGTCCAGAGTCTACAAAACCTTAAACTGACCCTAGTTATGAACACAAGTCCTGTCCAATGTAGGTCAGGACCTTAGTGCAGAGTCAGCAAACTTTTCCTATGAACACTCAAATGTCTACACCTAAGTGTCTCTGGATTGTGCTATCCCGTAAGGCAAGAGGGCCTGAGGTTCAGCAGGGAAAACATGGGCTTTATCAAGGTGACGGAGACGCTGTTGTACCAGTGGAGCTTCCACAGTCGCCTCGGGCCACTCACACAGGCCCTCTGAGCTTCAGGTTCTCCATCTATAAAATGCAGGTAATAATAATGTCCTTGAGAGACTATGCTGAAGAGGAGATAAAATTAACAGCAATAGTGGAAAGTACAGTAGACACCCAATGCATAGCAGCATAGTTTACCATTATTAGGACAATGGTGTTTATCCCATGATATTTGGGTGCTATAATTATCAATTGGAAGCAATTTAGCTAGATATTTACTGAGGTCCACCTCATACATGAGTGCCATCATACATGAGATGTCTCTGAGAAGTGCTCACCCATGGACACGTGTCTGGGGTCTGTTACCCGAGCTATTACTGCTATCGTTCTGCATCTGGTGGATCGGCTCCGCAGAGCCGCGCCAGCGCCGGGCAAGGCAATCTCAGTTAGGGATTCTTGGCAGGCAGGCAGAGACAGAGTCCTGCAATGAAGGCAATATAGCTCTAAATAGATAGCCAGGGGACTTTTTTTCTATATTAAACTATTGATTTTTCATAAACTAAGAGCACAAAAGGCCAGAGAAAACAATTGAACCCAGAGCAGGCCACCAAAAAAAATTAGACAGCTCTTTGTCTCTCATTGGCCACTTTCACAAAGTGACTTCCTTTTAAAGAAAAGATAAAACTCCTGTATTTCTAGGAAATAAATGGAAGGATAAAAGAAAGGAAAAAAGGAAGGAAGGAGGGAGGAAAGGAGGGAGGGAGGGAGGAAGGAGGATACAGTGTGAGAAAAGACACTCTAAACTGGAAGATAGGAAACCTATGTTCCAGCCTGACCCAGCCACTGAGCAAATTTTTTTCTTTCTTTCTTTCTTTCTTTCTTTCTTTCTTTCTTTCTTTCTTTCTTTCTTTCTTTCTTTCTTTCTTTCTTTCTTTCTTTCTTTCTTTCTCTTTCTTTCTTTCTTCCTTCCTTCCTGTCTGTCTGTCTGTCTTTCTTTCTTCCTTCCTCCCTCCCTCCCTCCCTCCCTCCCTCCCTCCTCCTTCTTCCTTCCTTCCTTCCTTCCTTCCTTCCTTCCTTCCTTCCTTCCTTCCTTCCTTCCTTCCTTCCTTCTTTCCTTCGTTCCCTCCTTAGATCAGGAGACAAAACTTGATGCTCTTCATGTTTGGACATTCTATGATTTCAATACTGAGGGAGGCAGGAGGAGAGAAAGGAGGAGGCAAGGAAGAGGAAACTGAGTGGGAGCATGGATAGCCCATGAGGATTCATCTGGTTGGACTCAATCCTTCAGCTTCACCAGGCCCCGAGTGTGAGTCCAGAGATGTTTCCATCAAAAACCCTTGCCTCCGGCTGGAAGTGTACCCAGATGGGAGAGGGAGCCCTGCTTAACAAAAATAAGCCAAATTATAATATAAAATTCTGGACTTTGAGTGGGCTCTACAAGTGTAGAACCCTGAGGTACAAGCTCATGCGTTTCAGGAGGAATCCTTCTTACCCTGGACTTATGCCCTGGGGTAGAGTAAGTAGGGTAAGACCACTCAGAGAAGGATGTGGCTCATTTCTCTTCAAGTTTGTGACCCCCACCCCCATCTTTAGACTGAGATGCAATGGCACTTATTGGGCACCAGTTTGGCACTCTCTAAGTATTGGCTTATAGAATTCTTTACCCAGGGAAATAGAGATTGTGGTCTCCATTTTGTGGTTTTGATGTTGGGGGCAAGTCACTCCTCCAAGAACCCAGCCTAGGAACCAAGTACAAGCTCATTTTCCTACTACTAACCATGCCAGTCCTATGATGTAAGTATTATTGCCCACATGTCATGATGTGATCATCATCACAAACATAATTATATTTGATGCTCTAGCTTATGTTTTTGAAATCAGGATAAACAAATTGCTCCCAAAGTTCAGGCAACTATCTTTTCCAGATACTGCTGCCCACTATAGTCCTGGAATAGGGGCTAGGAGTTCAGAGACCCCCCAAGGATCTGGGCTACCTGCCAGATACCCTTGCCCAAGCTGGCTACACAATCCATTTGCTTTCTTTCAACTTCCTGAAAGGAAGAGGATGAGCTTTTAGAGAAGTAGTAGTATTGTCTAAGGAAACTAAACATCC
>VSMD01011679.1:0-10606 GCA_008750895.1 Mirza zaza | reverse complement strand
TAGGCTCAAGCGATCCTCCTGCCTCAGCCTCCCACATAGCTGGGACTTCAGACACATGCCACCACACCCAGCTAATTTTTTCTATTTCTTGTAGAAACAGGGTCTCACTCTTGCTCTGCACCTGAAGCTCAGACTTGTGGAGGGGGGGGGGAGAGCAAGGGTATTATATACAACCTTAAAATTTGTACTCCCATAATATGCTGAAATTAAAAAAAAGAGTACAAAATGCTTGCCATCTAATTTTCAAAAATAAAAGTATCCTTATATACTGACAAAAAAAATAAAAATGAAAATACTCATGAATAGTATTACATGCAGCATTTTAATAGAACAACCAGAACCATCAAACTTTTACAAATTTTTGTCATCTTTACAATAGTCACTTTACAAATATAATCTTGCAAATATAACTTTAGAAAAAATTTAACAATGATCAAATTTATGATTAATAATATAAGATTTTTAGCAATTTGTATAATTTTTGAAATATTTATATCAATAACATACCCATAAATCTCATCAAAGTAGATCTAGTATCACTTATCACTTGACAATGCCACCCATACAATTTAACAAATATACCTAATCATGTAATATCTCTATAAGATGGAAGATACATTATTTCAGACTCTCCAAAGGCCAAAGTGGAAAATCTCAAAGGTAAATTTTAGCTGACAAAGACTAAATTTAGTATTTTAATCACAGGAAAGCCTACCAAAGATGATTAAAGAGTGAAACACTTGACCAAAATAAATAAATAAATAAAATACCAGGTCACTGTTAAGTAACAGTGTTTTTTTTATTTAATCAGCATGATAATCAAGAGGTTTCAAGGCATTACAAAATGTTACATTGATGTAAGGACCTCAACCATTTAAATCTCAGTTTTCCCAAATAATCAAAAAACTTAATAAAGATAACATAGGAACTTAACTGAAGGAAACATAAAGTGTTTGTTTTTTTGTTGTTGTTTTAGGATAGTAATCACAAAAGAGAAAGAAAAGCCTGTACTGTGACTGCTTCTCCCTCTGGGAAGCCCATATAGATAACCTGGAAGTCAAATCTAATGAAAAGGGTACTTGAATGTAATCCACACACAGGAAGAGTATGCCCAGGACTATGAGCATGTACCATATCAGAGAGAAATGTACATAAGAACATTAGTACCTTGAGCAGGGGTCACATGGCTCTTATAGTAACAGCATGTGAGGTTCCTAGTTATATGAAGCAATACAGACAAGTTAAGAAAAGCCAGGAGTAGAGAATCTAGTTATACGGGAAGAGAATATTATTTTTTCAGGCCTTTAGGATACATTGATTTTGTAACCTGAGACTTTGCTGAATTTGTTTATCCATTTCTAGTACTCACATGCCAGAATCTTTGGGGTTTTCTAGATATAAGATCATAGCATCTGCAAAGAGCAATAGTTTGACCTCTTCAGCTCTTATTTAGATGTACATTATTTTATTTTCTTGTTTGATTGCTCTGTCTAGGACTTCCAGCACTGTGTCGAATGGTGATAGAGGGCAACCTTGCCTGGTTCCAGTTCTAAGTGGGAATGCTCTCATTTTTTCCCCATTCAGTATGATGTTGGCTGTGGGTCGGTCATATGTGGTTTTTATCATGAACATGAGGATTCTTATTTTTATTTACTTAAGTTTGATTTTTAAAAAATGCTCTCTCTTTCTAGGCAGGATGCAATTGAAAACATAAGATATATTATGAAAGTTTTTACTAAAATGTCATATTTAATGTTGCACATGAAACACCTGGCTTCGGGCATTCTCGTCCTTATATCGAGTAATTAGAAATTGTCATGCCTTGGCAAGCCCAAGAAACTTAATATTGTAAGCAAAATATAAGTTCCATTTTCGTTAATCTTCCTAGCCTCAAGAGTTTTTTTGAGTTCTATATAATCAATTTAGAGATGAAAAATTATGATTTTAAAGAAAATCTATAAATACCTATTATTGGATTTCAGCCATATGCACTCTTCAAGTTCTTGTTACCTACAACTAGACTGTCCTAGATCCTGAATTCCCCTAATTTTCTTCAATATTTTGCTACAACTCTGCAACTGAAAAACAAAACTGGCTCTGTTCCCTTATATCCTGAAACTAGACAAATTTTAAGGAGCAAGCCTCATGCCTAATGTATGGGCCATACAAAAACTTCACCAAACTGCCAAATATCATAATTAGAGGCATTCAAGCTACCAAGGAGGAAAGGATGTTTTTATGCTGCAGACAGCTTTTCCCAAGACATCAGAACAAGACTCCACATCATAAGAATTTTGCCCCTCTAAATTCTGTCATTTTCACCTGACAAGATAAAGCTAAAATTAAATTTTCACAAAAAGTAGCTTCTGCAGAACCTAATGTATGGAATTCTTTAATATGCATTGATTGAAAAAGAAAATGTCTGTGTTTTTCTGATACTATATGCTGTACCTAGATGACTCCCTCTGGGAAGTATTGAAAACCATGTGCACAAAATAAGAAAGCAGGCTACATAATTACAACAGGCCTCATCTACTGGCCATTTGATTTATTCTAGTGGTTTTCTTTAAGTCTAGGTCCATGGCTAAAAACTATCACACATACTGGTCTTGTGATATTATGAATAAATTTATTTTGTATGTTCCCATTTTAAGAGTCTCATGCTCTACCGACTGAGCTAGCCGGGCAGTCCGTATGTTCCCATTTTAAACTTTGTATCTGTATGTTAAACCTTATTTTGTTTGGTTTGGTTTGGGTTTTTTGCAGAAGTACAATTTCTATGTAATACTAGTCCCGCAATTTGACATGGTAACAAATGACTGTGAAACAGACAAAATTGAATTTGATAATGGATTCTAATTAGATCAAGCCTGACAGCCAATGTCTTCAAACCTCTGTGGTGTCTCAGATGTGGTTAAGAAAATTTCAAGTCAAATCCTAGTAGCCAATCCCACCCCTCCCCACATGTAAGCCAAGACATGCAACAAGGACAGGTCCATCCTGGCATTTAGGGAAAACAAAACCTAACTACCAGGTGATTAATCAGTGATGCTTTTGGAGAAAGATCTTGATCAAAAGAGGGACATGTGAAAGTGATCACAGTCAAAACAGAGTCACTACTCTTAAGAAACTCCTGGCAATTACAGATGGGGAAGGTCAAGAAAAGAAGGTCTCATGCTTGTGTGCCTGAATAACAAAAACTATGACTAAAGACTGCAAATACCACAACCTTTAGAAAAGGCCATCACAACTTTACACCAAAAGAAATTTCTGTAAGGACATTGTCCTAGCAACTGGCTGTCCAATCTCAAATTGGTGTCACCTTTGTTATTGGTCCTTGTAATCAAAGATATAATTTTAAAACAATTGTGTAATGCTCCTCATTTTTTCCTTAAAAATCTTTGTCTTTTTTACCTCTCTGAATATACACATAGTTTTCTATGGTACACATATTCCCACTGCAAGGCTTTATTTTCAAATAAATGTCTTTTCTTTGGAGATCCTGTCTCTGTTTGGCATTTAGGTTGACACTCCCACACATGCTCGCCCATTAGCAACATTTCTCGTGAGAGTGGCGCATTTGTTACAACTGACGATTCTACATTGACACATCATTGTCACCCAAACTCAATAGTAGACATTAATGTAACCTTTGCAGTTTACATTCTATGGGTTTGGACACTGTGTGATGCCATGTGTCTGCCATTATACAGTCATAGAGCGTAGTTTTAGTGCCCTAAAAATGTTCTGTGACTATGTATCTCTCACTTTCCATGAAATCCTGGCCACTGAGCATTTTACCGTCTTCATAATTTTCTCTTGCAGAGAATGTCAAATGGCTAGACATATAGAATATAGCCCTTTCAGACTGTTTTCTTTAACTTAGTACTATGCACTTCAGTTTCATCCACGTCTTTTCACGGTTTGGTAAGCTCATAACTTTTAAATACTGAATAATATTTCATACCTGAAAGTGCGGCAGTTTTCCGTTTATCTACTAAGGACATATTTGCTGCTTCCAAGTTTTGGAATTATGAACAAAACTACCATAAACATCTTTGTGCATATTTGTGTGCACATAAAGTGTTCAAATCTACATTCACATTTCCCATATGTCTGTAATATTCTGGATGGGTCAATTCAGGCCAACTTCCCGCATTGCACTTATGCACACATCCATAAAACTATTGGGAAGATTTGACATCTTTAAATCTCTTGAATAGTTAGATAGCATCATTTTATCAATTAGTCCATTAATAGAATTTCTCCATGGATTACATACATTTGTGGGGTTAAGCCCATGAGGGACTCTTTAATAAAAGTGTCTATTTCTTCTATAATATTACAGTTTAGAATCCCTGTCCCTATGAGAGTAAGTGTTGAAAAGGTACACATTTAGAGAATATATCATCTACATGTTCATGTTAATTTGCATTGATTTGCACAAATTTGTCCCTATTTATTTTTCATATCAATATTTGGTTTCAAATTCTTACAGTGCAAATAAGCTGCTACAGTGCAACATGTTATTTGCACTGTGACCTGTTGACAAATCTTCCTTAAATTCTTTGTATGATTCCATTTCTCTAGCCATAATTAAATAATAACATGTAGCTTAGAATCTTGAGGATTAACAGAACATTAGATTTTCCCCGTGGGAACATCTCAGGGAAGCACAGAAGCCAGGAAGACACATGTGCTTTGCTGTCAGCCCCTCATGTCTCAGACCTCATCATTTTGTCATTTCTCCAGGGGAGCCCCTGCCTGCCTCAGGGATCATAGAAATGGAAATGAAGGGCCTCTTCCAAACACACTCATCTCCCTGGAGATGCTCACTAGAAAGGCATCATTGTTTTCAGTAACTGGCAACTGGGACAAAGTTTTTCAAACTATGATTAGCTCTCCAGTGTGCACTGCCACTGTTACTATAGGTGAAATGATAACTGCAGCCCTGTGGGGAGGTGAGGTCACAGGATCACAGAGCATTTCTCTCAGACCTGGCTGCCCCCTCCCACACACTCACTGGCTGTGCTGACCTGATTGTGATCCCTGAGCCCATCAGCAGTGGAAGAAACTCAGGTGAGCATTTTATATTTTGGTCTGTGAGGTATAGTCTGCAAGGGAATTAAGTTTATTAGGAGCTGCAGTAATTGTTCTTGTCTGAAAAGGGATTCTTTAAGGCTAGAAACTGAGCCAGTACAACATTCACGCAAGAAGGAAATAATTACTGTGTTAGGGGTTGAATTTGTGGAAAATGATGGAGGTCAAGACCATGAACCAGTCTGTAACTCTTTCTAATTTACTTTAATGTAATCCTCACTGTTCATCATTGTTGATTTTGATAGAGTCATAGATTCCTGGAGTTCTTCAGGTTCTCTAGTATAATTTCAAAATTAATTTCCCGGATGCTCTACCTTCCCTACAGGAGGTAGGGACACCATTTCTGGGATGGGTAGAGGTGTTTCTACAATACCTTCATGGCTGTGATAATGTATAAGGTATGGAAGATTGAATTAATTTATTCTGTTTAGAAATAGTAAATATAGGGTTTTTGCCAATTCTACGGATATTACTATACCTAATGGAGACCATAACTTTCTGGTGACAGAGAACACCTGTTGTCTAATCATTGTGGTATATGACAGTTTTCTTCATGAAGCCAATGGGAAAGGTAGGTAACTTAACCTTAGCTTTTTGTATTTTTAAAAATTATGATTTCAGTTTTTTAAAGAATTGCGTTGTTTATGATAGTTCTGTTGCACAAAAAATTTCCAATGCCATTCCCAAGCTTAATACTCAGGCTACTACTATTTAAATTGATTAAGGGAATAATTTTTCCTACCTCCAGTTTTCCTTTTACATAATCTACTTATTTTTTAATATATTTAACCATTCTGACACTGAAGTGATTTTATTTCATACTTTTGCATTCACAAATACTAATTTTCTGTATATCTTACAGGTAATTTATTAATAGCTTGTTCTCTGCAGTATTTTATCTCCTACTTATGTCTCATGTCCACTTGCTCAGCACACAGTCATTTCCAGGTGAGCTCCTTCTTTTTTTTCTTTATTTCAGCATATTATGGAGGTACAAATTCTAAGGTTTCGAATAATGCCCTTGCCCCCACTCACCCTACAAGTCTGAGCTTCAAGTGTGACCATCCCCCAGATGGTGCACATCTCACTCGTTATGTATGTATAGACCCATCCCCTCCTCCCCCCTCCCACCTGCCCAATACCCAATAAATATAATTCCTATGTGTCCACTTAGGTGCTTATCAGTTAATAGCAATTTGCTGGTGAGTATATGTGGTGTTTGTTTTCCCATTCTTGGGATACTTCAACAAGTAGTACGAGTTACAACTCTATCCAGGAAAATACAAGATGCACTATATCACCATTGTTTCTTAGAGCTGAATAGTACTCCATGGTATACATATACCACATTTTATTAATCCACTCTTAGATTGATGGGCACTTGGGTTGTTTCCACAACTTTGCGATTGTGAATTGTGCTTCTATAAACATTCAAGTGCAGGTGTCTTTTTTGTAGAGTGTCATTTGATCTTTCGGGTAGATGCCCAGTAGCGGAATTGCTGGATCAAATGGTAGATCTACTTGTATCGCTTTAAGGTATCTCCATATTTACTTTCCACAGAGGTTGAACTAGTTTGCAGTCCCACCAACAGTGTAGGAGTGTTCCTATCTCTCCACATCCATGCCAACATCTATTGTTTTGGGACTTTTTGATAAAGGCCATTCTCACTGGAAATAAGTGGTATCTCATTGCAGTTTTGATTTGCATTTCCCTGATGGTTAGAGATGTTGAGCAATTTTTCAAATGTTCGTTGGCCATTATTGTGTCTTCTTTTGAAAAGTTTCTGTTCATGTCCTTTGTCCACTTTTTGATAGGGTTGTTTGATTTTTTCTTGCTGATTTTCATGAGTTCTAAGTAGATTCTAGTTATCAGCCCCTTATCAGATGTGTAGGATGCAAAAATGTTCTCCCATTCTGTAGGTTGTCTGTTTGCTTTCATGACTGTTTCTTTGGCTGTGCAGAGGCTTTTTAGTTTGATCAGGTCCCATGTATTTATTTTTGTTGCTGCTGTGATTGCCTTTGGGGTCTTCTTCATAAATTCTTTGCCTAGGCCAATGTCTAGGAGAGTGTTTCCAACATTTTCCTCTAGAATTCTAATAGTTTCATGCCTTACTTAGGTTTAAGTCTGTAACCCAGTGAGTTGATTTTTGTGAGAGGTGAAAGGTGTGGATCCTGCTTCAGTCTTCAACAAGTGGCTATCCAGTTTTCTCAGCACCATTTATTGAACAGGGATTCTTTTCCCCAGAGTATGTTTTTGTCTGCTTTGTCAAAGATTAGATGGCTATATGATGATGGTTTTATATCAGGGTTCTCAGTTCTATTCCACTGGTCAATACTTCTATTTTTGTGCCAATACCAAATTGATTTAAGTACTATAGCTTTATAGTATAGTTTGATATCTGGCATATTAATACCTCCCATTTTGTTTTTATTGCCTAGAATTGCTTTTGATATGCAGGGTCTTCTCTGGTTCCAAATGAAGTGTAAAAGTATTTTTTCTATATCTGTGAAAAATGATGTTGGGATTTTAATAGGGATTGCATTGAATCTGTAGATCAGTTTAGGTAGTATAGACATTTTAACAATGTTGAGTCTGCCAACCCACAAGCATGGTATGGATTTACATCTGTTTACATCCTCTGTTATTTCCTTCCTCAGCGTTTCATAGTTCTCCCTGTAGAGGTCTTTTACCCCCTTAGTTAAATATATTCCTAAGTACTTTATTTTCTTTGTTGCTATTGTGAAGGGTATTGAGTCTTTGATTTGGTTCTCAATTTGACTGTTGTTGGCATATATGAATGCCTCTGATTTCTGTGTATTGATTTTGTATCCTGAGACTTTACTAAATTCATTTATTAATTCCAGGAGTCTCTTGGTTGAATCCTTGGGATTTTCTAAATATAATATCATATCATCAGCAAACAGTGAAAGTTTGGTCTCTTCTGCCCCTATTTGGATACCTTTAATTCCACTTTCATGTCTGATTGCTATAGCCAGGACTTCCACCACTATTTTGCTTCTTCTTGATTAAGATGAATAAGATATGCAGATAGATTCACTACTTTGGTCAGAAGAAATTAAAGAAATAAACAATATAAATTTTAATAATAAAAAAAATTTTTAAAAGATAAATAAGAGTCTCCTCTTATAAAACCAACATGGAATCATTTATGCATTTGATAAATTCCTTTGGATTTTGTATTATTATCATTGTAAGATTATATAGGAAAATCAGTTCACTTATATTCTACTTGGATCTCTGAAATACCACAGATGATATATGATTATTTAATAAATAAATATATTTCAATAAAAAATTACCACAAACAAAATGGGGGGGAGAGGAAAGGTACATCATTCTTTTTAAATTAACATGATTAGCAAAGATGTAAAGAAAATATGTGGATGATTGAAAATATATATATATGTCTGATTTGAGACAGCACAGTAATTAAGTAAACTATCAACTTCTGACACTACTCTTAACAAGGAGTTTACTTGAGAAATGTCATTTAGCCTTCCCATGCCTAAGATCTGCTCACCTGTACAATGAGAATAATAAAGTACTACAAGAGTTGCAAAAGACATATAGAACACATTAGTATAGTACTCTTATAGTGGGAAGATTTTCTATACAGATAGATAGAAAATATATAATCATTATAATTTCATGCAATAGTGAAACTCTTACTGAAAGGAAAATAGAATTTATTAAGAACATTATTAGTTCAAAATAATGGTATAAGTACAAGAGTGAATTTTAGTTGTCAACTAATAGAACAGACCTCATGTTTCTATGCAGGATTCTCTCACTCTGGATGGAATTGTCAGTCACCAGAAAATGACAAATGGCCTCCCAGGATGTGGCAATAGGAATGATCTTTTTATCACAGACCACAGTTGGATTCCTGGGGAATTTTTTTCTTCTTTACCATTACAACTTCCTTTATTATACCAGCTGCATATTAAGGTCCACAGATTCGATTCTCAAGCACCTGACTGTAGCCAACTCCTTAGTCATACTCTCTAAAGGAGTCCCCCAGACAGTGGCTGCTTTTGGGAGGAAATGTTTCCTGAATGATGTTGAATGCAAACTTGTTTTCTATGTTCACAGAGTGGGCAGGGGAGTGTGCCTTGGCACCACCTGTTTCTTGAGTGTCTTCCAAGCCATCACTATCAGCCCCACAGGCTCCAGGTGGGCACAGCTGAAACCACAAGCTCCTCAATACATTGGGCCCCTCAGTATCCTGTGCTGGATCCTGAACCTGCTGGTAAATACCATTATTCTTCAAAATGTGACTGGCCAGCAGAACAGGAAAAACAACACAAAAGAAAAGGATTTTGGATATTGTTCTGTTGTATATATTCACAACAGCATTTTAAGACTCCTACCCATTATGGTGTTGTCATCCTATGATGTTTTGTGTTTGGGACTCATGACCTGGGCCAGCGGCTCCATGGTTTGCATCCTGCACAGGCACAAGCAGCAGGTGCAACACATTCATAGGACCAACCTCTCCCCCAGATCCTCCCCTGAGTCCAGAGTCACCCAAAGCATCCTTGTCCTAGTGAGCACCTTTGTGTCATTTTACACCCTCTCCTCTATGTTTACAATATTGTTGACCATTTTTCCTAACACAGGTTTGTGGGTGGTGAACATCTCTGCACTAATGGCTGCTTGTTTTCCTACAGTCAGCCCCTTCGTCCTCATGGGCCGTGACCCCAGGATACCCAAAATCCTCTCTGCCTGCTGTTGAGGAAATAGAAAATTCTTTAAGCTAACAAGATGCCTCTAAATTTCATGTGGTTTGTCATGATTCACTATGCACTGTGCAGTCATTCTTCCCTTGTGGAGGTTCAACCACCACTATGATCAGTCACATCCGAGAGAGTGTGTGAACCCCAGACCCAGACTCTGCCCTCATAGGATTTATCACATGGTATGAATGGCAGGTACACAGTAAATATATTGAAACTGCTTTTTACTTCAATGGAAATGCTTAAAGGTAAGAATTATTTTAATATGTACGTCTACTAATTTGGAGATTAAGGAAGCTTATAAGAGTTTGTGACTTTTTTTTTTTGATTTTTTTTTTTATTTCGGCATATGATGGGGATACAGATTTTAAGGTTTCAATAAATGCCCTTTCCCCCCCGCCCCCCACAAGTCTGAGTCTCCAGCATGACCATCCCCCAGACGGTGCATTTCTCACTCATTATGTATGTATCTACCCATCCCCCCCCCCGTCCCCCTGCCCAATACACTATTATTGTAATACCTATGTGTCCACTTAGGTGCTGCTCATTTAATACCAGTTTGCTGGTGAGTATATGTGGTTCTTGTTTTTCCATTCTTGGGATACTTCACTTAGTAGTATGGGTTCCAGCTCTAACCAGGAAAATATTAGATGTGCTATATCACCATTGTTTCTTAGAGCTGAATAGTACTCCATGGTATACATATACCACATTTTATTAATCCATTCTTGGATTGATGGGCACTTGG
>VSMD01011674.1:0-68149 GCA_008750895.1 Mirza zaza | reverse complement strand
TGGAGGCTAGTGGAAGCAGAGAGAAACCTGGACATGGGCAGTACTTTTAGAGATTGTTATGTAAATTCTGGGCCTGATAACTAAGGGTATAAACCATTGGGTTTGCCATCAGCAACACTTAAATCATACTTAGTAAGTCAGCCACGTATTTATTAATGTATAAAACAAATGCTTTCTGGTACAAAGTAAGACAACTGGCTATAGAATCTACATGGCCCGGCATCACATCCAGCTTTTCTACTTACTAGCTGCATGACCACAGGTATATTACTCAACCTCCCTGTGACTCAGTTTCCCCCCTGTGAAATGGACACAATACTATTTCATAGGGTATACCTATACCTATTTCATAGGGTTTTGTAAAGATTAAACAAGACAGTTCTTGAATAGCCCTTAGCACAGTGCTTGGCAAAAGGAAAGCACTCAACAGTCTATTTTTACCATGACACATCCTGGGTATTCGGTAGTGAGCTGGACAGACACAGTTACTGCCCTTCCAGAGGAGAGAGCAGCATGCACTGCTAGAACCAAGGGAAACAACCACTTCACAACCATTCAAGGGTCGATCAGCCTTCCAATTTCTATATGAAATAAGAATACCAAATTAGGAGGAATGGGACCATCTCAGCAAGAATAAATTAATTAGCTAAAGCCACTTATTAAAATGATAATCCGTCCACATGGACAGGGCAGTTGCCTGTGCACCTGCCAGGAAATTAGCTACACACACACACACACACACACACACCACAATGACCCGGAAGCACATTTCCCAGACTGTAGAGAGCTGAGTCACTCTCACCCAGTGAGACTTGGCTCCTGACTGTGGCACTAAGCACAGGGCTGTGGGGCAAGGACACTGGAGGTCAGCTCTGAGATCATTGGCACTTCATTAAGAAGTTGGTTCTAAGTGCATAGGGCTTTCCCAGAAGAAGAAATATAGCCTTCTCCTTAAATCTAAACATGCACCCCAGAAGCCCCTAGACTGGTTTTTTTGTTTTGTTTTGTTGCACTGAAACTATCAGATAATTCACCCAGGGTTTTTCAGGCATCATCACTTCTGCTAGAAGACTGGAATACACAAAGGAAAAATCGCTCAGCTCAAAATCTTGCCTGCAACTGACCTTGCCCCTAGACCGACTTCTGTGTATCCAAAATTTGAGCTCAGTGCTTGACCCCATAGCTTCCTGGTGGCATGTTCTGAGCCCTGTGTGTGCTCAGAGTTCTTCCTCGGATGCTTGGTGCTAAAAAAAAAAAAAAAAAAAAAAAAGTCACTCCTCACAGCCAGTATGAAAAGGTGTTGTATAAAGAAAAATACAGTTGAACTGTTTGGTTTCCCTACTTTAGGAAATATAATGGAACTTCAGCTGTGAGCTGCTCTATCTTGTGTTAAATATTCTAATGGAATAAATCTCTATATAAGTTTTGTTTGCTGTTTTGCTTTTGCTTCTGGTTTTATTGTTTCCCTCTGCGTGGAATGTTCCAGTAACAACTGTTTGTTCTTGCTGTCTAAGAACTACAGCACACAGGTACTATCGCAGATTTATGTGGTAGTAAGAAGACATCCACCTATTACTTTGTGTAATAAACTTCCTTCCACAAAGAAGAGGGGGAAATGGCTTGTGCCCTGCCTGCAGAGCAAGTTTAGTAAATATTTAGAGAAATCAACACCATCAGCACAAATGCAGCTTGCGGACATCTTTAGGTTCCCAATCTTCTGCCCATGCTGGAAAGGAGCAGACCTTAGAACGTGGCTGTAGTATGCCACTTGCAGGGAGCGTACTGGCCCCCAGCCTAGGAGACAGGCTTGGACCAGCTAGTCCACCTTATGCTGGCTCTCTCCATATCACACGTCTCTAAAGAGCTTTGGCAAGGGTGGAATCACAATTTGATCCTAACCAAATTCTCTGATAAATCCTCAGGTCCCACCCAGGAATCGCTGTGGTTGTTAAAATGAGTAGTCCATATGCTTTACACACCAGACAGCCAGGCAGTTCTGACACTTTGTGGAAAGTATAGATGCGTGTTACGGATTCTCATCTGGGCAGACAACGATCCACGCTCAGGGACGACTCTGGGATTGGACAGCGCTTGCTTCCAAAAAGGACTCTGTACCTCCCCGAGCTTGTAAACAAGTCGCAGGAAACATACAATGGGGAGTCTGCCTGGTGAAAGAATTGCCAGGCTAAATGTACGATGCCCAGTTAAATTTGAATTTCAGATAAACAACAAAAAATGCTTTTAATGGAAGTATGTCCCAAATATTTCATGGGAAATTCAAATTTCACTGGCGTCTTGTATTTTTATTTGCTAGCTCTGGCAACTTTACTTCGTGGCCCTGTCTGTCCTCAACACCCTCTTCAGGTCCCTGAACCTAAATGGGGTAGACAGTCTTATCTCACTTTCCTCACCATAGGGGGTGGCCCAAGGAAAGGGCATGTGACTTCAGCTGAGCCAGTTAGAGTCTGTACCTGTGATGGCTAACGGTGGAACAGGAAAAGTGAAGCTCTCTTTTCTTCTGGTAGCCCAAGGGACAGGGATGTGAGTCTGGCCCACTTTGTGACTGTGGTCCTCCCCTCAGGGATAAATCCTCTCGTTGTCCATTCAGGCTACTGTAACAAAATGCCAGAGGCTAACTAGCTTTTAAACAACAGATGTTGATTTCTCACGGTTGTGGAGGCTGGGAAGTCCAAGATCAAGGCACCGGTAGACGCGGTGCTGGTGAGGATCTGCTCTCTGGTTCCTAGGTGGTGCCTTCTCGCTGTGTCCTCACATGGCGGAAAGAACTAGCTAAGCTCTCTAGGTCCTCTTTTATAAGGATACTAACCCCACTCATGACCTGACCACCACCCAAGGGCCCCACCCCCTGCTCCCCTCACTTTAGGGTTAGGATTTCAACATATGAATTTCTGGGAGACAAACATTCAGACCGTAGTAAAGCTTATTGATAGAAAATAAAGACAGCTCCTGAGTAGCCAGCTACTCCTTCACTTTTGTGAGCAACATCCACAGCCTTCAAAAAATTCCCCTTTTCTACTTTAATCTAGTTAAGCTGAACCCTGAGAGTCCTAAGCACATATGTAGCTACTCAGCCCAAGCTCCCAAATTGGGCATGATGGAGTATAGAAAAGGGAATTTGCCCAAGAATGCTTACAGTGGGTGTTTACAATCAGATGCCCGAGCCCCAACATATCCTTGATGGAACATGTGGCTTTGGGCAGCTTTGTGCCTGGTAGTGGGGAGGGGGTTACAATCACTCTACCAAACAGAGCAGAGATCCAGCCCCCCAACGTGCACCTGCCTCAGGTCAGTACCTCCAGAATCGGCTGATCAGAGCATAGAGGAGGGAGCCTTCTCATCATGCCATTTCAGAGCCACTGTCGAAAATATCTTCTGTCTAAAAATATCTCTCCTCCTAACTGGCACCAAGCCTAAAATTTCCACCCTTAGAGTTTATATGTTTGGCTTAAATCGTTAATCCTCCCTATAATCACACATCCATTAATGGCAGAATATGTGACGTTATTGTGGGAAGGGCTGTGGATGAATTAATAATTAATATCAAGCTCCAAGTGATTTTTTAAAATTCCGTTGAAGTGGCTGGTAGTTTGGAAAGCAGAATTCTGAGCGAGTTGGACGGGAGTCTGCAAACCTCTGATGTGATGGGAAAGCAGTCGCGTAGGTGGCACTGCGGAGTTTAGAGGAGGGCAGTGGGTCTCTCTGATCACTGGTCACCTTGGGCAGGCAGAGTGGACACAAGGCAGGTACTAGGTGGAGAGGAGGCACGCTCCGCATGTCATCATTTCACCTGGGCCCAGGTCTAGTTCTGGCATTTATTCCTCATCTTTCCACCCTGGGTTGAACATCTCTTTTCCATATTGCATCTTCCCAGCTGCTTTGGACATGCTACCTGTCTAGGCAAAGATCTGGTGCCTAGACCTGGAGGAAGGCGTTTGGGATTTTTCACCTCCTCCACCTTCACGGAAATAGACAAGAGGAGCTTGTTCCTTCCCTTCTTGTTCTCTTTCACTAATGACTGTCCACCTGGCCCTCGTGCAATACGTGTGGTTCTCAAACTTGAGCATTCATCAGAATCACCTGCAGGGCTCGTTAGTACATAGAGACCTGGGCCCCAGCCTTGAGTGTCTCATTTGTAGGTCTGGAGTGGGACTCAATAATTTGCATTTCCAACAAGTTCTCAGGCGATGCTGATTCTTCTGGTCTGGGAACCACAGCCTGAAACCACTGGCCTAAAGTGTGAGCTCTTTGAGGGCAGGAGCAATGTCTTCTACATCATTGTACCCCCAGAACCCAGCTCGGCCCCTAGCAGAGTCAAGGGTTAGGAAATGCTGGTTAACTGAGCTCTACCACGCTCACTACATGAGCCTTTGCCCTGTTGCAATGTCCAGGCTAATCATGCAAGCACTCTGAATTTGCAGATATTCGATTAAAAGCAGAAAATACTGTTGCTATCTAATGTGTTTTTTATACAGAGATGTCTCCAGAATATCTACATGGGAAGGAATTAACGGTGCCATCAATCTGGGTGGAAAAGGAGAAGTTGGGGGCTTGTCTTGAAGCTCCATTTGCATAGGAAAGACTGTTTTTATGGAGAAAACATCTGTGATAGCTTTAGAGAAGGTTGGTGGAAATCGTTTAGCATTTCCCTACTCACCTCCTTTCCCACCACAGTTGTCCTTCCCAACCACTTCTTAGGGTTGTCACTGATTTCACAAACGCATAAAACACATGTGCCAGGTCAGTAGACAGTTTTCTCCGTAAAGCGTCGCTCCAAAAGCACAGCTTCGAGAGTCAGTGCAGGAAGTTGGAAGCAAATGAGACCAGGGACTGTGCTTTCAGTAGAGACAAGTGAACTCTCTGCCCAGGTGTCTAACCCTTCTGGGTCCTGCCACCCCATCTGCAAGATGAGTCTGGAGGAGATGATCTCTAAGTATTTTCCTATATTTCTCATTTCCTGTGATTCTAATTCACAGATTAGAATCTCCAATTGTAAAATGGGCTGTGTGCTTGTAACCAGGCTCTTTGGGATTTGCAAGAGATTTTTCTCCAGACAGATCGTATTGCTTCCGGCCAGTCTACACAATGACTGCTCTTCGTTAGATTCCAAACTCTGTGTCAGGCATGGAGCTAAGTGCTTTGCGTGCTTTGTTTCATTTAATGTGGCAGCCCCCCTGGGAGGTAGGGAGTTTTAAGATTCCCATTTTACAGATGAAGAAACCGAGGGTCTAAGGGGAAAAGAAAAAGAGAGAGAGAGAGAGAACTTTCCCAGAGCCTCAGAGCTGCTGAGGGCCAGGGCTGGGACCTGGATCTGAAGCCAGGTCTGCTTGATCCCAAAGCTACTCTCACCACCATATTCCACTGTTACCCCAAAAGTCTGTTTTACTCACAGTGCACTGAAATTTAGAGTCTATTCTTTAGCTATAAGTACGCTAGAAGTACACAGTGCACTGAAATTTAGAGTCTGTTCTTTAGCTAGAAGTACGCTTTCTTTTTCTAGCACTTTTACTGTAAGAGACAGAAAGCATTATGGGCAAGTGTTCTGAGCCAGAGTCCCCAGGTTCAAAGCTCAGCTCTGCCACTACTGACAGAATGACCTTGGGCAAGGTACTTAATCTCTCTCTTATAGTTTCTTCAGCTATAAAATGGGTATAATAAAAGTATCTGCCTCTAGAGCTATTAAGTTATTCATATATTAAGTCGAACCATATGAAACTGGTGGTTTTCTACCATATTTGATGTATGAAAATGGCAATGTCATTTAAATGTCATTTCACTTTAAATATTTAAAGTGCTTAGAACAGTGTCTGGTACACAGTAAGCACTCATATGTGCTGGCTATTATTCCTATGGAGAGCTGCATTGAGGGTTCACAGTCTCCGAGGTATAGTAGGTGCACAATGATTGCTGGTGAGTTTATTAAGTAGAAACTGGGCTGCCCAGGAACACGCCTGGGGTGGTCTGGTCCAGGAGACCCCCCCCCCAGGGCTGGAAGGAAGGCAGGTGGGGTGGGGGAGGAGAATAGAAACTCTCAGATTCTAACAGATTTGAGACTCTCTTGGTAGTGCCCTGGCAAGAGACAGGAAAGCCTGCCGCAGGGACTGACCGCATGGACGCAGCCTCCCCGAAGCAGTTTTTATCCTGAGTCTCTGAAGAAGCCCAAGAAAATCCCTTAAGGCAGAGGGGGAGAGGAGTCAGGTCTTCTGGTTTGCTTATGTTTTGCTTTTTTTTACAGCTAGAAATAATGAGAAAAGACAGGCTAGAGAGAGCCTTCCTTCCAGCCTGTTGCTCTACTGCTGGTATTTTTCCTTCTTAGACCACTATGTAAGAGGATTGGGAAAGTACAGAGATAATGGTGAGTCTCTAGGAACAGAAAGACCAATGTCAAAGGTTAGATGTGACCCAGCAGGGGGTAATGATTCCCCGCATGTGGTGGTGATACCGCTGGTGGTACCCAGCATGACTTCGTGCAGTGTAGACAAACTTCTGTATTGCAATAGTTACGTGCTTATTTTAATGTGTCACAAAACCTTATAACTAGTACAGCAAGCTTTTTATTTCACAGATATTATTTTGGAATGAGGCCAAATTGACGTTAAGTTTTTTTAAAAGGAAATTGATTTTTTTTCCTTCTTTTTTTTCCGTAATTCTCTTATATGTATCAAGACTCGTACTGAGTTCTGGGTTGCCTGTAAGTCTTTGTCTACAAGTTAAACAAAAACAAACACGAATGCTAAAAAGGAGATTCATTTTATGTATTTATTTTATTTTTTGAGACAGAGTCTTATTTTGTCGCCCCAGGCTAGAGTGCTGTGGCGTCAGCCTAGCTCACAGCAACCTCAAACTCCTGGGCTCAAGCGATCCGCCTGCCTCAGCCTCCCGAGTAACTGCGACTATAGGCACGCACCACCATGCCTGGCTAATTTTTTCTATTTTTTGTAGAGACGGGGTCTCGCTCTTGCTCAGGCCGGTTTCAAACTCCTGAGCTCCAGCGATCCTCCCCCCTTGGCCTCTCAGAGTGTTAGGATTACAGGCGTGAGCCACCACACCCAGCAAGAGATTGATTTTAAAATGTAGACAGGAAATAATAGTGTAAGTGGAGCTCAGATTTAGTAAAAACCATGAACATAGTCAACAATTAAAGAAACACTGGAGGTTGGTTAAGACTGTGTCTTCCTGAGTCTGGCACTTAGTAGCTGGGTGAGAGTGGGCAAGTTATTTAATCTCTCTGGGCTTCAGTTTTCTCATATGTAAAATGGGAATAATTGCTACCTCCAAATTTGTTTGGATGATGAAATGAGAAATGCCTTAAAAGCAGTTGGTAACTGAGAGCTTGGCAGAAAGTAAAAATTTCATAGGTATTGTTATGACTATTGCCATTATTATTCTTAGCCTGGCACACTGTAAGACCTCAATAAATTATATTTTTTTAAACTCAAGTTTTCAAGCCATTCTTTCATCCAAAAAATACTTCTTCAACACCTCTGTGTTCTAAAGGTTATGTTACGTTGGTTGCCGGGGAGGGGAGGGGACTCAAAAGAGGGCAAGGAAGACTTACTCTCACCTCTCCAAGTACTCATGGCTCAAACTTGTGAGAAGGGAAGATGATCAGTAACTAAGTAATTAATATGTCAAGCCATAAAGACTGTAAGAAGCATTGGCATAAAATATCCTGGGAGAGGAAACCAGCCTAGAAGAACTGTCTTGGCCACAATGGTCTAGGACCTGCTCTGTCCAAGAGAAGCATGTGGCTATTAGGCACGTGAAATGTGTGCAGTGCAACTGAAGAGCTGAATTAATTTAAATTTAAAAACTGAAATATTATAAAATATTTTCATGCAGCATACTTTCATAGTTTGGGCAGGACCACATTTCACTTTAAGCGTTGAAAATTTAGCATCTGGATTGAGACATGCTGGAAGTGCAAAATGAAGTCAGATTTTGGAGACTTTGTGCACAAAAAAATGTAATACATCTCATTAATGATTTTTATGTCGATTACATGTTGAACTGATAGTATTTTGGATATATGGAGTTAAAAACATATTTATTAAATTTGTTGTTACATATTTGATGTGGTTGTTAGAACATTTCATAAGCAGCTGGTGTTATGTTTCTTCTGTTGGGCAGACTAGTTCAGAGTTGAATGCAGGACGTTCAGGGTAGAGATCTCCACAAAACGTGGACATTTCAAAGGGGAGACCCAACTTCAGTTGCCTTGGATAAGTCTTTCTGACAGATGGAAAGCAAACCCTAGAGGATCCAAGGGCACTAGTTCAAGGGCTGTTTCTGGGGCTGCAGGAGAACAGAGATGCTTCTGAGGTTTAGTTCTATCGACGGCAGCTTGGCGGAGTTGCCAGATTTAACAAACTTAGAAAATAAAATCTGGCAACCTCAGACTCAGGTATGTTGCATAACTAGATACAACAAGCCCTGGTCTCTGTAAAACAGGGATTAATCCCTACCTCAGGAGTGTCTTGTAAAGTTTACGTGAAATCAAAGGAGACCAGTAGGAGACACAATGAGAAAGTTTAGCCTAAAAGAGCTAAGCAGTGGAAACAAGTGGGGAACTTTACAAATGTGATGATCGTCTGCCTTTCGCTGTGAACACGTGGGTGAGGGTGATCGCTCCCAGGCTGGTCCCCAAGGAGACACCACCCCCACCTGGAGGTGTACTGGGCTATGCCTGGCTTGGGGTCTTCTGTAGGGTTGGGATGGGGGATGGGAAATAAGCCCCAGGAGCAGGGAGGTTCAGTTTGACCAAGTCGAATGTCTTTCTGCCATCATTGCAATGCTTTGTATAAATCCAAAAACGCCACCGCAGTCTGCAGTGCCGCTGTCTGTTAAGAGAAATGTGTGCCTTTAGCACGAAAGAAATGTGTGCATCTTGAGTGTCACATAAAACCCTTGAAATTAGGTCTATTAAGTAAATTGTCACAAACTCAAAATACGTCTAATTGTGTCATTTATCTAATTGCAGCTGAAAATGTAGTTCTTTTTTATAGGTGCAAGTAGTTTACATTCCAAAAAGAAATGATCCTTTTTTCCCCCTCCCTAGATTAACTTTCTCTTCATAAAAAAGTTGACCGTGTTGGCTGGGCGCGGTGGCTCACGCCTGTAATCCTAGCACTCTGGGGGGCTGAGGCAGGAGGATTGCTGGAGCTCAGGAGTTTGAGACCAGCCTGAACAAGAGTGAGACCCCATCTCTACTAAAAATAAAAAAAATTAGCCAGTGTCATGGCGCTCACCTGCAGGCCCAGCCATTTGGGAGGCTGAGGCAGGAGGATTGCCTGAGCCCAAGGGTTTGAGGTTATAGTGAGCTGTGATGATGCCACTGCACTCTAGCCAGGGTGACAGAGCAAGACTCTGTCCCCAAAAACAAAAAAGAAGTTGAGCATGTTGATATTAAGGATATGAGAGATTGAGCGGCACTACCCTGCTTCCCCAGTTTTCAATCAGGCCTTGGGAGAGAGAACTCATTTTTTTCTTTAACATGATATTCCTTTCCATCAGAACCAGGTTTTAAATGTTTCAGGTTAGCCATGTGAAATCTACTTAACTAAAAACCATTTAAGAGAAAGATCAAGCCCAATTTGCTAATACAGGATTTTTTATTTCTGAGTTAAAAAAAAAATCCTTGAGCTAACCATGTCAAAAATTAAAAATTGAAAAGGACACTGGCGGCCTCCCCGTGTGCCTAATTTGGCTTCGCAGAACAAATGACCAAATTGAGATGAGAATTACATACAGGATTTGCTCAACATCCTGATTTCTTCAACTCATTTCTCACTCCCGAAAAAGTACCAGGTTCCCATGCAGGAGGGAACACCTTGTCTATATCGACCACGGTGTCGTCTGACCAGGTAGAAACAGGAAAATGGGGATTCTAGATTCTAGCTGTGAATGAACTTCTGCATAGAAGTAATTTCTCATAGAAACTCAATTTAATGGATTTAGGATCAGAAAGGACCACAGGACCCTATTATTGACTAATTTTATTAACGAGCTATTTTTGCTCATGCCCTACCTTGCAAATAGTAGTAATAAAAGTCCTAAGGAGGGGAGAGGAGGAGGCTTCTCTGGAGTCCCCTAATTGTGTCTTTCATAAGGCATCGCGTCACACACAGCATCCGGATTGTCTGCCTTTCTTTGAGGAGATGGAAGAGGACAACATAGGGAGCACCAGACAGAGTCTCAAGACGAAGGTTCGAATCCTGGCTCGGCTCGGCGAGTCATTGGTTGTCACGACCTTCGGCAAGTCATTTCCCCAGTAGGGCCCAGCGTCACCATCTATTTGCACAGCAAAGGTCTGGACCAGATGACCTTTGAGACACATCTTAACAGTTGCTCTACCATTCTAATGCGATGCGGAAAAGGAAACCACAGAGGTCTCTCTAAAAGGGGGTTCAGGCAATGAGAGAAGAATCCCTAGGTGAATATAACCCCAGTCTTCCCTGGTGGTTGGAGTGGAGCTGAGAGTTGTCCTGCTGTGGGATGGGCAGTGAGGCACTCGAGTGCTCAGGCCTTAGGTGTCACGTAGCTCAGGTTCAAATCCCACCTCCACCACTTACCACCTGCTTGTTACTTCGGCTCTCTGAGCCTCCATATCTTCATCTGCAAAATGAAAAAGCAATATATACGCCTCAGGAAATTGGCAACAACTGCTTAGCACAGAGCCTGGTACATGCTAAGCACTCAATAAAAATTAGCCACGATCGCCAGTGTTGTAATGTCAGAACAACCCAAGGCCCAGAGACATTTCTGGAACACCTCCCATGTGCCCGATACCCCCAGATCCTTACCTCCTTTGTGCCCACGACAGCCTGTCAGGTCGGGGCTATGGTTTGGATATGGTTTGCTTGGCCCTGCCAAGTCTCATGTTGAAATATGATCCCCAGTGTCAGAGGTGGGACCTGGTAGGAGGGGGTTGGGTCGTAGGGGAGAGATCCCTCCTAAATGGGTTGGTGCCATTTTCACAGGAGCGAATGAGCCCTCACTCTTGGTCCCCACAAGAACTGGCTGTTGAATGGAGCCTGTACCTCCTCCTCCTCTCTCTTGCTTCCTCTCTCACCATGTGATCTGCACACGTGGCTTCCCTGCACCTTCCACCATGAGTGGAAGCTTCTTGCGTGCTGGCACCATGTTCTTATACAGCCTGCAAAACCCTGAGCCAAATAACCCCTTTGCTTTATACATTACCCAGCCTCAGCTATTCCTTTAGAGCAACACAGACAAACTGAGACAGTCAGTTTGATTGTCCCTCTCCCTATAGAGTTACATGAATAATTACAGGGCAAGATAATATGGCTAAGAGCACGTGCTTGGCTCTAAAACCAGCTGTCCCACCTCTCAGCCCTGCCAACACCTCTGTGCCTACTGCCTTCCTCTATAAAATGGGAAGAGTAATAGTACTCACCTCTAGGTTTACTGTAAGAGTAAATGAGGTAATGCATATAAAAGGTTTAGACTAGTGCTTAACACTGAGTCAGTACTTCTCCAAAACGTTAGTTTTTATGATAGCTAAGGAAAGTGAGCTGAATATGTTTGTCCAAGGTCATCTGCTTATGAGTTGTAGTGCAAGAATTTGAACCCTGATGGGCATGATCCTGGCATATCCCAGGGACCCAGGAAGGGAGGTGGTTCCTTTCTCTCTTGATTCCTAAGGCCCCTCCTGGCTTTTCCGCCCAGGTTCAGGCTGCCTGGCTGTGGGCTCCGGAGTTCAGAAAAGAGGGTTCATTGGGCGCAGCATGTTGGGGGGTGCTGGGGACTCGGGAAGGGAAATGAGCATTCCCCCCTTGCTTGCTGCGGCTGAGGGAGGCAAGGTGTTCTCAGAACAGAGTATCGCGGACGCCCTAATTGGCACATTGCTGACCCCCTTGCCACCCCTTCTTGCAGAAGGCTGTTTTTCATGGGAGAGTTCTCCCTCTTTGTTCCAGCACACACTGCACATCTCCCGATCGATATGACATCCTATCCTCTAAAACATTCATAACGTCTGCTTCCTAGGGTTCCGGCAGCCACGTGCCACGTGCAGCCCGCGTCGCCTCTCCTTTGTAGTCGGTGGTCTTGTGCATCTGCCCCCTCTTTCTCAGGGCCGCTGGCTGCTGTTCTTTAAAGAAACTCAAATATTCTTAGGGTTGTCAGCACCGAGTGACACGCTCAGGGGGGAGAAAGATGCATTTAGGTGTATACATGGGGATGTGTTTTGTTATCAAAAAAGCTCTTAAAATCCCAGACCATGATTTATTTGGTGAATAGAACCTACGCATATTATCATTCTCTAAAGGTATTTTGATCACATGGGCCCTTTCTTGGAGAAAGAAAGGGCTTTTATTTCTTTCCCAGGGAAAAAAATTGCAGCAGGAACGGGGTGGTCTGGGGTGGGAATGACACCCGGGCGGCTAATGGCTCCCGGCGTGTGTGTATCCACACGAGGATTAGCCAGCCCTGTGGACAATGGGGGACCTGACTGGTGTCCCCATTTGGGCACATTCCTGGGCAGTCAGCACAAGGAAAAGAAAGTGGCTGTGGGCACGTGTGTCTGTCTTGAGTATTGACCTGCCCGGTGATGCTGAGAGCAAGGGGGAGTGGTTAGAGGTCACCCTGGCCCACCAGACACCACACGATCACAATGTCAACTGCAGCCACCTGCCACCCACCTCCAGCTGCGGGTTCCAGGAGACGGGGGTCGGGGTGACACCAGTCGAGGTCCCCCGCGCACCCCAAAGCTGCAAGGAGCCATATTTGTTTCCTCCAAACACAGCGATTGATTAATACCGTGCCACCTTCCGCTCGCCGTCCCATCCTGAGCCTGTCATGAGGATAGATTAATGTGCTGGTCCTTCCATGTGGATTCTTCTTGTCTCGGGAATACGCTGCTCCCTGAGCCCGGAGCCGCCTCACGCAACTGTCACCTTGTTCTCGTGGCAGACGTGCAGGAGGGGACAGAAAGCCTCCCTACTTTTGTGAGGGACTAGAATTAGGAAAGCAGAAGACAAAATCCCTACTGAGGAGCATGTTAGGGCCGTGGCTGGAAGAGGGGAGCCCCCAGAGGGATGGGCGTGCAGGCAAATTTCATTCCAGGCGGTCCTGCACGGCTTCTGGGATCCTCCCTAACCCCCGACCCTCCTCCTTCCTCTTCTCTGTAATCCTGGGCTCTGAGCTTTGCCACCACTTGGAAGCTGCAAGCTGCAAGCTGGAAGTTGAACAGAGGCTGGTAAGTTTTCAGAGCATTCTTGGGAGATGGATGCACAAATCCCATTACTGGTAAAGGGATTTGTGGGTGTAACTTCCATGCAGTGCTTTGAAAATTCATTCCATTCAGTGTATTGCAACACTGGGGTGAAAAATAAGAGATATCATTTCACCAAGGCAGTTAGAAAGGGATTTTTTGGGGGGGTGGTAACCCTTTAAGACTTAAATTTTTAAACTCCTTTTGAGTCTTAAGGCATTTCCAAGAATGTGATCCCTCGTGGTCCTGCTGGCATCTCTTCTCCTAGGCAGAAGATAATTTTGGCAGTGACAGCGTCCCTAAAAAAAATACAGTGACCACTTTGCAGTGGGCCCCTCCTCTTTGAGGAGGAAGCAGTGTGCTCAACTGCACCCCCAAAAGACGACAAGCAAACTGACCAAGGAAAACATCTCCAAATATATTGATTGTTGGCCAGCCCGGCTAGCAACTGAAGTTGCCAAGCAGATTTATTTTATATTGACAACGGTGGTTCTTTTAAGTTAAATAACAAACTGGATGTTGACCAAGGGCATATTCATAGAGACTAATGACTGCTCACAAAGGGAAGTGGCTATTCCTGAGTGAGCCCTGACGATATTTAGTAAGTGATTCTGTAGCCCGCCTGCCCTTTTCGGTCTTGGCTGAGCAGTTGTTCGCTTGGAAAACTTGAAGGACTGACGTCCTCCAGTGAGGACTCCGAGTGAGTTCCTAGCAGGACAACATGGGAGTTCTGAGCACTGACGGTGACCCGTGTCTAGGTCCAAATCCCAGATCTCCCATTTACTGGCTGTGTGGTCTTGGGAAAGCCACTTAACCTCTCTGTAAGCCTAAATTTCTTTATCTACAAAATGTGGATTATATTACCCCCGCGTGGGGTAAGAATGGGGGGGAAATGAGCTTTCATCCTCATCTAAACCCTCCCGTGTCGTCCCATCTCACCCAAACACAAGGCAAAGGTACCCCAAAGATGTCCGCTCCCCCCACCCTGCCCACCCTCCATCCTCCATTCTGCTTTCCTGCTCACTCCACTCCAACTTGGAACACTCTTCCCCAGATGTCAGCAGGACATCTTGCTTCCTTTAGGCCTTTGCTCGAATGGTACTTATCCCGGACGCCATCCTCGATCAGTCTAGGTTAGAGAAAAAGAAAATTACTTTTTCACCCCCCATTACAGCTTTTCACTTACATGTTTCATCTCCTACTAGAACTGGTAAGTTTTCAGAGCATTCTTGGGAGATGGATGCACAAATCCATCTCCGGCAAAGACTTTTTATTAACTGCTTTGTTCCTGGTGCCTAGGACGCCCCTGACCCGCAGTGGGTGCTCAATAAATATTTGCCGAATGCTAAACAATGAATAAACGCTGCCTGTAAAGTAATCAGCCCAATATGGGGCACATTGTCAGAACAAATGTCACCAGCGTCATGGAGGAGACTCGTTTGCATGTGTTGGTTTCCAGTGCTGATTGCAAAGGGGCCTGTACGGCTCCCTGTGCGAGCTCGGGGTTAGCCGTTGTGCATGTTAGCCCTGATTATTCCACTGTGGTTCTCTCCTCTCGGCAGTGGCACTTTTGGAATTGGCTGCGTTTCCCAGAGGAGCCCTGGCATTGTTGACTTAATTGGCTGGTGCAAAGGCAGGGAGACCCAGCCCTGACCCTTCCCGTCGTCCTACTTGGTCTCTGAACGAGCGTGGCCATCGTCTCCAAGGCTCTCGTGAATCTGACGGCTCCCTGAGCCCCAAGACCCAGCAGGCTTGGCTTCCTCCTCCCACTCCCTGAGCTCTGCTTGGCCCGAGGTCTTCCATTTTCAAAGGGAAAGCCCAATCTCCTCCTCGGGTTATGTATCGACAAGCCTGATCTTTAAAGATACCCCTGCTCCTGGGGGCCTGCTCAGCAAACACAGAGCATCCGTGGCCTCCATGTTTGCCCTCTTTGACAAGCAGGGGCTGAGCCACTCGCTGACATATTGATTGACTCTTTTGTCAGGTTGGTCCTCTGCCAGCCAAGGAACAGGGAAGGTTCTAAGTGGCACCCAGCAGGGCCCACACATACCCTAATTACTATTTCAGACAACCCCCATTCCAAGCTGCCTCTTTCCTGGGCCTAGAATCCCCTGTCTTGTGGTTGCTGGAGAATTCTCAGTTGCCTGCAACCAACCCCACCCACTACCTTTCTCTTGCCCTTGGCTCCCTCTGAGCATTTTTGGGGGGCCCATCTGGCACAAAAACGCAGCAACTTCAACAAGAAAACATCACACCCTCGTAGGCCAGGTAGGTCTGTTTATTATTCTTACTGATATCCTGATTCCGGGATCTGTGTGTGGTCCAGCCATCCCGCCTCAGTTCCTTGTCAGGACTTGATGAAAGTTTTCTCCAATTAGCCGGAGGGATCCGTGCAGAGTTTGGCTGCCTGTCGTGTTTTCAGTGGCTGGTTTCCCAGCTGCCACCTGGATTCCAGGAGCTTCCGCTTGAGCCCTTCTCCGTCTCATTCTTGTTGACCCGTGGAGCCCCCATGTTCATCCGAGGGTCTCTCTGGAGCTCAGCCTGTCAAGTCATGATGAATCGTACACTGTGGCTGTCATACAGTGTGGGGGAGCAACGTTAGAGGGAGGGTCTCCCAAACTCATTTCACTTTTGATCCTAAGATGGTAGGAACCAGATCTTTTGGGGTGACCTTCTGGAGCATTCGGGGTGAGGGGGACAGGGAGGTACCCATCCTGGTGCATCCAAGATCTCTTGCTGGGTCCGGCATTTACATGAAATCTTAAGACGAAGCAGCAATAACTGGCTACTCTGAGGTTTCTCAGCTTTCTAAATCGGCTCTGAGAGTAGATTAAAATTGGAAGTATTATGACATAATGTTTAAAGAGCTATTTTTTGTTGTTCACAGAAACAAATATAGTGGCCCAAAATATATGCAAATTCTTTCTGGCTGCATTTCAGAAAGGATCCTAACCCAGTAAAACTTAAAGGAACGCAGAGATCTGTTGTATAAAAATGGCATTTCCTACTTTCTCTATAAATAAATTTATCAGCCAAGGTCAAGGTCAGTGGGGGCGGGGGACTCTATTGTCCATAGAATTGGTAACTGGATCACTATGAAATATGAAGCAGATAACTACCTCCCACTGTAATTCCCTTCTGATTCTGAAATCCCCTATGGTCAAACTTCACAGTCAACAGTTTCCTCATCTGTGAAATGGGGATTATGGTAATACCTACCTGTGAGTCTTAAGATAACTCTCTTTTTTTGGAGACAAGGTCTTGCTCTGTTGCCTGGGCTAGAGTACAGTGGTGTCGTCATAGCTCATTGCAACCTCACACTCCTGGGCTCATGTGATCTTCCGTCCTTGGCCTCCAAAGTGCTGGGATTATAGGCATGAGCCACCGCGCCTGGCCCAAGATAAGATTCTTGGGGTATCTGTAGAATGTCTGCTCTGATATCTGGCTATAGAAGAGGTTCAGTGATTGGCAGCAGGCATGGCTACACTGATAATCAAAACAGCCTTCCCTTTGCAGACAAGTCCATACTGGTACCAGCACTGTGTCATCCCATCCTTGACACCTTGGCATTGTGTCCTCTTTTATCTGTAAGTGCATAATGTCCTTCAGTCCAGCCCCTGGAATCTGCCCACAGATGTCATTATCTAATCTAATAAATATCCAGGGAGTGCCTTTTATATTCAAGACTCTCGTCTAACCTTCTAGGGGTTGCAAATGCGTGACCTCTATCTGGCCCTTAAGGAGAAATTATTCTACCTGTAAAGGGAAACCTTTAGGAAAGGTAAAGGGAGAGATCGACTGAAAGACTGATTTCTCAGCCCAAGCCATAGAGTGAATCAGTAGCAGAATAAGAAATAGGGTTCTCATTAGCCAGGAAGCTCATTTACTTCACGGGTCCCCTGGGTCTCTATCCTAAGGACACTGCAGTCCCTCCCCATGGGCCAGAGATACAGTCTCATCTTCTTACTCAAGCAAGAGAGAAGGAATAGCTGATCAAGGGGAAAAAAAAGAAATGCCAATAAAAACCTGCTTCAGACACCCCCAGAAAACAAGAGAAGGTGGTTATACCCCTGATAAAATTCTCACTTATTTACTTAACGTCCAAGTCAACAACAGAAAATATGCCCAAACTTGAGTTTCATTTTTGTCGCATTGCTCCTGCTGGGAGGACAGGTCTCGCGCTCGGCAGATTTGGCTTTTCCCCTTCTCCCATCTCCATCTCGCTTTCTTATTTTTCTTTTCCCTTCTGGGAGTTGTCTGAGAAGTTACTGCTATGCTCACTCTTTTCACCTCATCTGGAGTTTTCTTATTTTCAGGATACATTTTTTTAAATCAAGGGATGCCATAGAACCCAAAACTAAAAAGTGAGGGGTTGGTGCGGGGGGGGGGGGGGGGGGGGGGGGGGGGGGGGGGGTGTCAGGTGGGAAGGCATCCTTGAAAACGGAGCGCGGTGGCACGAATGTCGTCTTGACTTTCAGTGACGTCGGGGTATTGTTTTCCTGCTGCTGTCCCAGAGCTGACGGCCGCAGTCTGCTCTGCACCTTGGAATGACAAGACGGAGCGCTGTAGGAGCAGAGCAGTTTTGACAAGAGTTTTCACGTGGATGGGGCATCGGGGAGGCTGTCATATTTGCCTGACGGGACCCACCGCTTCCTACCAAAATGATGTAGAAATCAAAGCTTTGTTAGGCGTGGGCCTCAGCTGCACCTGCAGTGGCTGTCGTGTCTGTCTTAAAACACAGAGAGACCCTCCTCCGAAGAACCACGTCCCCAGCACAGACGCAGCCGGTTCCAGGCAAGCCCCGCTGCTAACCTAATAGTATCACTTTAAAAAAAAAAAAAAAAAGAAATCACTTAAAAATAGCTAATTCCTTGGCTCTCTTCACCTGGTAATTACAAATCAGAAGCTATCCTTATCTCGAAGCCACTGCGATTAGTTCTCGTTTCCTGACCTCTGTACAGTGAAAATATGTCATTATTTGAGGCAGTGGACTCTGGTCTCTTCAAGTAAGTGACCTAAATATAACAGATAAACTACAGGAGAAAATTAGGTGTTACCCCAATAGAAAGTGTACAGTAAATGGCACTTATTCTTATTAGTGTCTATCGTCTCGGGAAGTCGCAACCATGGGCCCCGTCGGTCAGAGTGAGGTATAGCAGGGGGCCCTGGTTCTAAGGCGGAGTAGAGTGTTCTCGAAAAGCGCAGGCATACACGAGGGGCCACCTCGCCACCTTCATCTGCAGCCGTCCCTCTGAGCCGCACCGTTTGAAGATGGGTTTTTAACCCTAATAGAGCGCAGGCTGACTTTAAGTGGTAGTAAGCATGCAGAATTAATTGCTGCGTGAACAATTTCCTAAGCATTGTTAATTGTGCTTCCTGTGGTTAATTGTTTCTCCCATCCCCGAGTCAGACTCCAAACCTTTCCCCATCAACAGCCCTTTCTCTCCCGCGGTGACGGAAACACGGCGGCGGCATCAACCTGTGTCCACTCGACACGCCAGCCATGGCTCGGGTGTTGTTTGGACGGGGAGATGTGCAGGGGAATGAATTCCTCGTTTATTCGCAAATGAAGCATTTCTGGCATAAGGGCTTTGAAAGAATACAGGTGTTGGGGCTTGCCTTTCATTGCACTTAGCAAAGACGAGAGCCTTCCGGAGTAAGGAGGTGTTGAGTTTGCTAATCCCGTTGTGGGCAGTTGGCACAGGCAGGGTGACAAGGAAGACCAGCAGTTTGCTGGGAGGTTTGAGGCTCACACGGAGGTAAAGGCTTCTGCAGATGTGCCCGCTTCCTTAGCAAAGAAGAGGCAGTGCGTTAGAACTCCTCATCTCATTCCTGTACTTGGGTAAACTGAGAGGCAGAGACAGAGAGAGAGAGAGAGAGAAGAAATAGTATTGATAATATTTTGAGGAAAGGACACCATTCCACAACCCACCACTCCCCACCCAAGCTTTTTCTGCAATGTGCTGAAAGGGGTCCACTTATCATAAAGAAGGATGGAAAGGAAAAACATTTTTGCAGTTTGAACTAGTTAGGAAAGTAGGCTTTCCAATAGGCCCAACACACTGCAGATACCACTAGCTGCATTGATTTTGCAAAGCAGGTAGAGCAGACCAACAGGCAGTTACCCTTTGGACAGCCGCCTTTGAAGCTGATTGACATTTTGAGTGTGTAGTTTGGGGAAAACCATCTTGCCAGTCCCCCTGGACCCGCTGTCTAGAAGCAACTGTGTCCAGAGTGTGGGAAAGGATGGATGTGATGGAGCGACTCCCCTTTACCCTCCCCCCTGTGGTGGCACCATTTGGAAGAGCTGAGCAATGTTTTCTCCTCCCTCCTCCACCCACCAGGAGAGATCTCCCCCTAAGACTCTGAGCAGAAGCACTGAAGGAGGAGACCTCACCACCCAGATCCACACCCTTTCTGTATTTAGCTAATCCCTGCGGCCTGGGGCAAGCCATTTTTTGAACTGCAGCTTCCTTAAAAGGCAATCGCTTGGAAAAAGGCACCTGGCCCTCCCCCTTGACATTTGCATTGCTGAATTATCTATTCATATTTTCATTACTTTGTCTCTCCTGCAGCAATGCATCTGCTCGGACTCAATTGGCAACTCCAGCCGGCAGATGGACACACCTTTAACAATGGGATAAGGACCGGCTTACCAGGAAACGATGATGTGGCAACAATGCCATCTGGAGGCAAAGGTGAGGTTACAGCTGCTGCTTGCCCTCTTGAGGTCACAGGAAAATTCAGAGCTCTCACCAGCTGGTTCAGGTTTTCTAATCCAAATCTTGGAAGGTATGCAAAAAGAAAAAGAAAGGGGAAAAAAAATCGTTGCCTTTCATAGGTGCCCCCGTTAAAAGCTGTTTGCTGTTCCTGTCTGTTAGCTGCGTTTGGCTGGATCACTCGGAGCTGGCACCGTGCCTGCTCAGAGTAATGTGCATACCTATGCTATCTGCAGCAACTGGCACCGTCTAGAGCCACTTGAAAGCATCCCAGGGCCTAGGCAGAAGCAGCAGCAACAGCAGCAGCTGGAGCGGCAGCAGCAGCAGCAGCAGGAGAAAGTCCTGCCTAATCAGAAGTCAGAGAGCAGCAGGCAGCACATGCCACCAGACTGGGTCCCTCTCCCAGGAGGAGCGATGCAGCCTCCCTGGGGAGAGAGCACGCCCGGCTTGGCAGGAAAGAGAAAGGCTCGGAGCTGTGGAGCTGTTCTGCTTTCACGGGGAATAGAAAGGAGTTTTGACAACTCGGCAACAAAGCTTCTCTTCTCAGAACAGTGAAGGGGACAATGGAAATGTTTATTGAAGCAATCAGGCAACTGTATACTTGCAGGAAAAAAAAAATAAGTGCTAACAAGGTGCTAAGAAAGGGGAGAGAAAACTGAACCGCGGGGAGGTGGGGACAAGGAGCAATTAAACGACAAGAACAGCCAATGGCACAGTTAGCCAGGCTGGCACATGGCAGGGTGTGCTCAATTCAGGATGGAAGTCGCAAACAGGCAAGATTGCATCGAAGGGTTTCTCCAAACACGCACCCTGTGTTTGGAGAACCTGCCTTCTTCCACCCTGCCTCTTAGCATATACAGCCAGTTCAGCTGCACATTTCTGAAACTACCCCCCAGGGGATATTTCAAAGCAGGAAAAGGAAGCTGCATTTCTTAGGCAGCTTTTCTGTGCCAGGCATAGCATTGTGTAACCTCAACAACTCTAAAGGAATTTATCTCTGAGAATCTGATTCCCTGAATGTTACAGAAACTTATCGAAAAGCAAACAAGTGAGCAGGTACAAATTTGACCTCAGGTGCCCTGTACATCTTTGCGCAGGACGCTGGAGTTTTCCTTAGATCAGTCATTTTCCACAGAGAAGATTCTGGAATTCATCCGCCCTCAGAGATGTACATTAGTCATCCTGAGATGCTAATGCTCCTTAAATTATTCTCCCCAGAGCTGTCCTAATGCTTCGAGTATGACTTTTTTGTCTTTTTATCCAGTCTTTAAGAATCGCTCTACTCATCTGTCATAATCATAATACTAAATTACCTTTAAGTAAGCATGAAAAAGTTTTATCTGAGGATGAAATTATATGCTTTCCATTACTGGGGAAGTAAAACTAGACCGAAATATGAAAAGTATATTTTTCCTTAACTGACCGAAAAAGCCCAGAGCCAAATTTATTAGCCTCAGGTTTGAAATCTGTTCACCTCCAGTTCCTGACCCCATCCACTCTTTCAGTTTTCTCTCCGGCAGTGGTTCTCAGCCTGGGGACGTTTGCTCCTCCACAGGACATACTTGGCAATGTCTGAAGACTTTTTTGATTGTCACAATTGGAGGGGGTGTGGCTGGCATCTAATGGGCAGAGGTCGGAGATGCTGTGAAAATCCTACAATACACAGGACAGCCCCCTATGATGAAGAATTATCTCTGTCCAAAATGACAATAGTGCTGCTCTTGGAAACCATGCTTTAGGGGGCCTCTGATACGTTTTATCCATGAGTGACCTTTAACCTTCAAGTCAGCACCCCACCCCTTCAGAAGAATGCAGAATGCACATTCGAAGTGAATATGCATATTCCGTCATTGGGCACGGTCCCCATCAGTGAAGATCAGCCCCCCTCCCATTTGTGATTAAGCTCCATTCCCCACCACGCTTTCCCATCCTGCACCAGGCTGGGCAGGAAGCAAAAGAAAACTCCCCCTCCCCCACCCCAAGAATAAGTCCTAAGAGGACATGTCTCTAAATTAACAAATAAAGAAACACTTTCCACTGTGTCTTTGGAAAGACCAGAATTTTTTTCCCTCGTGTGCAACATGCTTTTGGAAATATCCTGTGAGTTGCATAGCATCACAAGTTCAGATATTTTCCAAATGAGTTATGAGACAGACAAAATGTTTGCCAAATCACTGTCCGATGAATTTTGTCTATAGGATGCTTATGAAAAAGTGTGAAATTTTAAAATTGCTTAGAGATGAAATAAAACTCAAAACAGTTGCTTTCTGAACACCGAAATGGTACTCTGCAGATGACCGAAGATGATCAGATCTCTTTTTAAGTTGTTTTAAAACGGGGCTTATAAAATGACTAGCAAGGCTGCAGTTTTCTCCTGCACACCTCTCTCTCTTGTCCAAAATGACCTTGGATGTGAATTTCTGTGCCCAGTGACCTCCTGGCTACCCACTACCCAATTCTACACATTTAGACAACCCGAATCAATTCCAATCGACTACTTTTCCAGTGTTTCAGAGAGACAATCAAGATATATTGGCAATAAGTTAATTAAATAACACCGCCTCCATTTTTTTTGTGGTATACAATAATCTTTCACTCCAATAATGTTTTAATCAAGATACACCACACATTGCCAAGGAGGTTAATCTTATTAAGCAATTACTGGGTGAGTATCCAACAAGAGCAAATTAAAATGTAAGCAAAACACAGGCATGTGAGTCCCATCTAAGAAGGCACATCAATAGAGATTTCATTACCTGGTCTTTAGGAGTATTTACACTCTTCAGGTTTGGAAACGAATCTAATAGACAGGGCAGCCTACACACTCTGATATGTTAGTGGAAACAAAGCACTTGATTAATTAGTTGGGAGAGTGTGTTCTTTGGGCTTTGTCTTCCCTTCCCTTTTCCATTTGTTGTTGTCCAGGGTTTTGTATTTTTTTCTCCGCTCTCCCTCAATTAAACCTTAACGTGGACGGTTGTTGGGTTTCAGAAAAAGAAGAGGGAGCACACAGACTGCCAGAATCACTCACCGTCTTGTGTGTATTTCTGTGTTAAAAGGAATGAACTCATATATCTTCATTACAAGGGCATGGGGCACTTTTTCTATAGATCTGGGATGAGATATGCCTTGAAAATGAAGATTCAATACCATATTCTGACCTGGCCGCTAACATAAAGAAAGCCTGTTTGACTGGCTAGGCCCAGAGGCAGGGGAGACAAGGAACTGCAAAGGGCACATTGTATGCATCCAATTTGTGCATAAATTTTAAGAAAGAACAAACTCCCAAGTAGAATTGCTCGGATCATTCTCAAAACCTATCATTCATTTTTAAATTCAAGGTGTCTTCTCTATCAGGGGTCAACAAACTACATCTCATGGACCAAATCTGGCCAGCTGCCTGTTATTGTAAATAAAGTTTTATTTGAGCGCAGCCGTGCCTATTCACTTGCCTGGTGTCTGTGGCTGCTTTCGGAATACAATGTGGAGTTGAGTAGTTGCAACAGAGATGACATGGCCCACAAAGCCTGAAATATTCACTATCTGGCCCTTAACAACAACAAAAGTTTTGTGATTACTCTAAATCATTCCCAAACCCATTTCTACTTTTCTAGAACTTTTTCTCTAACTACCCAAATTAGAGGAGACCAGAGAGAAAGATCAAACTCCCAATACATCAGTTTTTCCTTCTTGACTAAGCACTGGTTATAATGTATTCTTGGTAGCTTTGCATTAAGAGATCCTCTGTAATATAGGATTCTGGAGCTGGTCTGGCTGGATACAAACACCAACTCCATCATTTAGCAACTGCATGACCACGAGCAGGTCATTTATCTTCCCTCAGCTTCTAATTCCTCATCTGTGAAATGGAAGTCCTTTATAAGCTTGCTGTCCAGCATAAATGAGATAACCCTTGCAAAACACTGCATGCAGTATCAGCCACTTAACAAGTGATTAACGAATCTCAGTTATTGTCACTGATGTCATCATTCCATCTCTCAGCTGGTCCATTTAACAAACAGCCTTCCACTTCTTAGGAGATGCTGTCTTTTCCAAAGGCGAAGACTGCCTTCAGCATGTCATGGTGGACAGTAATACCACGTCACCTTTTTCCTTTACCTTCTAAGGATAAAAAAAAAAAAACCCAGATCAGGATTTCTTCCCAAACATTTGCTTGACAAGGTCAGTGGGAAGCAGGACTTCCTATTTATTCGAAAGGCCGGTGTATAGAATGAGCTGGCCTCCACCCCACAGCCTCACTCTTCTCGTTGCCGCATGAGTTCCATCACTGCCAGCCTGTCTGTTTTAAGCCCTACCATTCTCGGTTTATAACTCAGCTGTAAACATTTATTTGTGCCTGGAGCACATTTCTTTCCTACCCTTTGAAAATAAAAAAAAAATCAGAATTTCCAGATGGTATGCAAGTTGGAAAAAAATGGCAAAGACTGTTATTCTGTTTAGAAACATGTTTTTCTACACTTGCCCTTTCAGCAAAAACTTCATAATGATTTTTACTAGTTGGCTTAATGCATGGTACTAGGAGCCAGATTAGCAGGGAGGTTGGTAAATTCTTCCTCTGGCTCTCATCAGCCTCTCAATGAACACAGAGCAGGGTTTCAGAATGATCACTTCCCTACATGGGGCTTTTCCGAAGTCGGTGAAGTTCCCAGAAGGGCAAAGGGTCATTATATTTGAGCCAAACATCCCATTACTGCACGTCTACTGGCAAATACACCAACAACCTACCTACCACCGACGCAACAACTCCCTCATTTTGGAGGCCATGTTATTCTGCCTCGTTACAGATGGGCACCACTTATGTGTGCTCACGTTGGTGGAGTTTTGCATCTGATGGCTGCCCACAGCCCCATTCTAAGTTGCATGGTTTCTGTCGCACGCAGCATGACGGTGGCTTTACATGGGCATTAGTAATGGATCCAATTTCCCTCCCTCTGCACTTGCCATGCTTGCAGCGTTGACTGGTACACCCAGAGATCTGGTCTCTGCTCCCTGAATTCTTACCTCTGCGTATCCTACATACAGTCAGCCCTTCGTATCTGCAGGTTTCACGTCCAAAGACTCAGCCAAACTCAGATTGAAAATATTCGGGGGGAAAAAAACTATAAAAATAATACAAATAAAAATCAATACAGTATAAACATTATTTACATAGCATCTACATTGTATTAGGTATTATCAGTAATCCAGAGATGATTTAAAGTATATGGGAGGATACGCATAGGTTATAAGCAAACGCTACACCATTTTATATAAAGGACTTGAACACTCATAGATTTTGGTATCCGCAGGGGTCCTGGAACCCACCCCCTGCAGGCTCCAAGGGATGACTGTGCATAGCACAGGATCTGAAATGCAGTCAGCAGAGTGGTTAGATATGTGGGTTTCAGAGTTCATTTAATGTGGCTTTTGATCCCGGATCCACCGCTAAAGACCTGTGTGACCCTGAGCAAGTCACTTACCTTCCCTGAACCTCAGTCTTTTCATCTGAAAAATGGGGAAAAATTATAAGGATATCAGGAGATGATGTGGCTAGTAATAACCACGGAATACATTGTAGCTACTGTCAATACTATTAGTAAACTAAACTGTGTATTAACACAGAAACAAGTTCACCCGAACAGTCAGAAATGTAAATATTTGTCGACACTCCTCATGGCAAAGAGTTGTCTATTTTTATCTAAGGCAGCAAATTTTGAGGTTTCAAAAGATGTAGAGGCCATGTGTAGCCCCAAGAGCTGAAGGATTTTGTGGAAAGCATTATTGCTGTGTGATGGTACGAACACCATCACAGGTGCAGTGACTTGGGGACAGGGCTCTGTCTCTGAAGCACAGCAGCCGCCCACCAGCAGGGAACAGCTGCCGAGCTGCTGCTGTCTCAGATGAGCTATATATTCTTGGTCAGTGCATCCAAGGTCCTTAGAAGAATCTTTTCACTTATCTGTTGGTTAAACAGAGCCCTCAGATGGTTGTCCTGATTCCCAAATAAATGGAAACGATGTGTAATGGCTGTAGCAATATTCTGGATCCAACTTTATTTGCAATAGATAAAAATATGTGAGGCAGGATAATCTGCAAGGCAGATTTATAGTGAGGAGCCTCCAGAGTTCGGTTAAGTTAGAAAGTATTAATATGAGGCTTCATTTCCCCGATACGACTATGAGTCCATTCTCTTTATCACTTGTTTGGGGAATAGTATCGCTGTTTCCATAAATGAATTATGGCAACATTTTCTGAAATGATTAGCTCCTAATGTAGCTATGGAAGGCTGTGATTTTTGCCTGACATCAGTCTTATTTAACTGGTTGAAATTTTAGGTACATGTTTCAGAAATAGGCAATACTTTCACATTTACATGAGCAATCTTCCATGGAGTTACAGAGTTGGACTGTCCTGTAAAATTGATCTTTAGAGTGTTGCCTCTGAAAGCCCAGAAATCTCATCTTTAAGCTAGAGATGAACCGTTGTGTCTTAAGCATCTGCTTCTCGGGGAAAAATGATCGTCTCCACTTCTCATTGTGCAGCTCATGGATAGACAGAAACGTTTGCCATGGAAGCCCCAGCTCTGGCAGATGTGAGCTGGGCTTGGTCCTACGTGTCAGGATGCCACATCCAGCATTGCCTAGAACCCAACCATACCGGCCAGGCTTTCACAGAATAAACATAGGATGCCATTTATGCATCTTCTACTAATGCCCCAAATTCAGTCCCAAACTGAGGCCATAGGACCCTGGACTGTGCACTTCCCAGATAAGGGATGATGGGAATATGACATATACCCCAGCTCTGATGTTGACCAAAGATGACCTAGTAGTGGAGTAGATACTTGAAAAATATTCATTGCATGAAAGTATGAATGAATAAATGACCCACCCAACATTGCTTAGGACATTCATTCATCATTCCTCAGAATGTGCCCCTGTTATTAAGTGATGCATGACCGTGTGTCAGACGTGTTCACATAACATATGTGGGGGGAAATTGAAAAACCTTCTATGCAAAAACATAATGCAGTTACACACACCCGGAGAATTTAGTTAGAAAGCAGTCACTAGCTGTTTAACAGTATGGATTTCTTATGTTAAACGAATCAGGTTTGTTACAAGTGAAGTCACGTGTAAATTCATCAACCATAAATGCTTCCTGGTAATCTCTCTTCCTTCCTCCTGACACCACACACACCCACAAACACACACACACACACACACAAACGCACACACACATATTCTCCACAGCATATACCCAGAGATGAGCCTCCTGACACCCTCTGAAACCACAATAGGCTAGAGTGAAATGCCATTTAAGATATCTTTGGGTCCAAACAACTCTTACATAGCTTAGAATGTTGAGACTTCAAGAGCTAGACCTGCCTATACCTGCCTATACCTGCTTAGTAACAAGGATGGAAGTTCACCCACAGAATGGTTTGTTTACACCTGTTCCTTCCACAAAAGGTCCGAGTTCATTAAGTATCAGGACAAGGACTCCTGACTTTTGACTCTCAATCTAAGGACTTTTCCACTGCATTCTACCTCTCCTGGTTTGTTTGTTTGTTTGCTGGTAAGATTTGACACGAAAGGTAGATTAAGCGTTTACTCATGACGCTTCAAAAGCATCCACGAGGAAGTTTCTTTAGATAGTAAATTTCAGAATAGTACTTTCAAAAGGTTATTTTACTTAAAAAATAGAAGTTCAGTTCATATGCAGCTTTTCAAAGTAAATCTTCGTTAAGGCTCTTGTTTTGCCCAGTTATCACTGGGGGTTAAAATAGCCCACCAGATGGGCTGGTAGAGTTTGATGCAGTTCAGTAAGCGTGTATGGATCACACATGATCACCAGGTGCAACGCTTAGGAACCTGGAGACGAGTCCACAGCTCTGCCTGACCTCAGGGAACCTAAGTCCCTGGCTAGGGAGGGACTTAGGAAGGCATGCAAAGTCAGTTATTGCGCCTAGCAACAGCTGCTGATGGCTGCAGTTAGCGTTAAGTATAAATGCTATAAAAACACAAAGAAAGAACCATTTATCTGGTTGCAGACAGGGACTAGGAATGGAGTTGTAAAGGAAAGTAGAACTTCAGTGTAAAGGTATACTTGACCCGGACCTGGCTCTGAGCCCCAACTTTAAGCCTGTTCCTATAAAACCTATTCTAGAAGAATTAGGCTCTTGATAGAAAGATAGTTAGAAAGATGCATACATATGTATGTACATATATACATACACATATATTACATGTACACACACAATTTTTTTGACTTTTAGAAAATTCCTTGCTCTGAAAAGAAAACCAGATGCTTTCCCATAGAGTTTTTCATTCTTTTATTTCATTTCATGTAACAAGCTAGCAATTATCTTGCTGTTATTATGTACTGACTCTTCTTTGTGTACTTCCACTTGTTACTCACATGAGGTAGTTAGTATTATTTCTCCCACTTTACAAAAAAAAAAAAAAAAATGGACTGGAAGCCCAGAGAGGTAAAGCAAATTGCTTGAGGTCACACAGCACGGAAGAACCAGAGTCGGGATTTGAACCCAGTTCCGTCTGACTCCAAAACTTGTACTTCATCACCCAGGGTCACTGGCTTATTCAGTGGATGGGACATGAGGAGGGGCACATCTGAAACCCTAGAGAACGGTTTGGCTACTGAGAATGTAGCCTGCACTCATTGGTAGTAGCAGCTAGTTTACTAAGGTCCAACGATGTCCCGAAGTGGAGGTCTAGGAAAGACAGCAGGATCCCACTGCTATAAGAAGCAAACCTTTGAGGCTCCGAGTCTGAATTCCTCCTGAGCAGCCACTCTGAGAGGCCGCTTCCTTGCATGTCTCCGGCATCTGCGTTTGGCTTGACATTATCAAAATCCATTTAGGTTTCCACAGTAGATTAGAGAGCTCGTGGGCGCTGATTTCCTGCCTCTTTTTCATATCCTGTCATTAACCCAGCAACCCCTGAAAGCCCAACAGATGTAAAGCAAAGCCCATCTTATTAAGTTTAAAGATGAATCATGTCTTTAAAGTTCTTTTTTATTTTTAATGCATTACTGTTACTTGTTGCCACACTATGATCGCTGGGGTTGCTTTTGCTCTCTATCAGAGGCCACCAAACTATTCTTCTCCAGGGAGCTTTTTTTTTCTTTGTTTGTTTGTTTTTTACATCTCTTTCTTACTGGGTCCTTTTATGATTATCCTTCACCAAAAGGCTTTATCTGGTTGGGGTACATCTATCATATCAAAAGCATTTCAAAGTAAAAATTAGTTTCCAATTTATATTAATCAGAGCTTCTAATCAACTCGTGATAACAAATGTTTCTCCCTGAACATGCCATTATTTCAGCAAAACCCCAAATGAACAACACTCGATTTAGGCGTAGGGCCTTACAGGTGATGGTAATAATACTTACTTTGTGCTAGAAATTATTCTCTAAGAGCTTTGCATGGATTAATTCATTAAAACCTCATATGAAGTACTATGAAGTACAACTCTATGAAGTAAATATTACTAATAGTGTCCCAACTATATATATGAGGAAACTGAAGCACAGAGAGTTGATACAATTAGCAAGTATCACAGCCAGGAGTTGAACCCAGGCAGTTTCAGCCCAGGGTCTCTGATCTTAAACAGTATGCTGTCTTCCTCCCCTGCAGTTGAGTATTCAGTGTCCATTGGATATGTACCCAACATAAAAAAGGTCAGAATGTTTGACGAGCAAACCACCTAGTCCCCATCTAATGGCCTGATCCACTTAGGACTTCCAGTTGTCTATTTTCTTTTTAAAGATGTTATGTGATCCAGGCTTCCAAACTTCCCTTGGGAGCCCATTCCCTAGTTATATTATTCTAGAGCAGGCGTCCTCAAATTACGGCCTGCAGGCTACGTGCAGCCCGCCAGGTGATTTTGCCACCGCTGCCTGTCCTGCTTAACAGCCAACTCGTCCGGGGCCCACAGTGCGCATGTGTGGAATGTGTGCCGCACTCTCCAGTGGCCCTCCAGCGGTCTGAGGGACACTGAACTGGCCCCCTGTTTAAAAAGTTTGAGGACCCCTGTTCTAGAGGTTAAAGGGTTCTTCTTAAGAGCCAAACCAGTGTTTCTCCTCCTTTATTTTAAGCCCCTGTCAACTTTTGATTTGATCCACGATTGAGCTGAATAAAAACCAATCATCATCTCACATGTTAAAGAAAAAGAGGAGGAAAAAAACCGTGTATATCTTCAAGTCACTCTGTGGTTTTCTTTTTTAATTTAGACATGGAAGGCTTTCAGAGACCCAAAAATGTCACCTCCCTATTTTAAAGATAGGAAAACTGGGACCAAGATCACTTCTGAGTCTTGTCTTGCTGCAGTAGCTAGATAGCAGGAAAGCCATCTCTGCTGAGTCAGGTAGATTCACTCACTGTTCATGCCAGTCTTCAGCAATTTCGTAATTTCTCCTGACTGTTCAAACTCTTTGCAATGTATGTGGACAAACATGGATAAATATTTTCAGAAGAATCCATCCATTTCAGAATGCAGGGGGAGCTTGTTTCCCAGCCTTCGGCCATCAGGCTGAAGAAATTTTCAGATCTATAGAGTCACCAAAGTGACCGGTGGTCCCCGAAGCAAAAAGACCCTCAAAACAGAAATGACTTCAGTTCTTTCTGTGCTTCGGATGACTGGGTTCAGAAATTCTTAAGAAGATAGGAGGATGATAAGATGTGATTTTATATTTCTTGCTGAGTTCAGAATTTATTTGAAGGAATCACAAATGACATTACACAACGATGTTCCAGCTAGGTTTTTGTTCATTTTAGAGCTAAGGAAAATGAGGCTCTAAGATAACGATTAGCTTGTTTTTCTTGGGCAACTACTGATAACTCTCAGTTTTTCCTTAAGAGTGGTTGCAAAAGAAACCACTCTTGGAAGCATAGGAAATGCTGACTGGTTCACTGTTATTAAGAAATCCTCTTTAAAAATAGGCATTTCTGGAACTCTTATTTTTAAAGTTCTAAAGGATGCTGAGTGTGGGCAATGAGGTTTTCAACATAAGCAATTTCAAATCACGTAGCAAAGATGCGTTAATATCACCAAGAGAGAAAGGTGTGGTTTCTCCGTGGTTCTCAGACCACTCCCTCTGACTCAAGGAACCTAATATTAGGTCTGCCTGAGATCGAGTCCTCATTTTCTACTGAGTTGTTGTGTTTATTCTGAACTGATTTTTGTTCAAAATGTCAGAGCATATTGGACTTGTTTGTGTCTGGAAATAATGAAAGGCTACAAGAATTAAATTTTGTGCCAAATTAACATCACCCTCCCCTCCCCTGCTGATAATTTTTACATTGCAGTCACATTCGGGGTGGTTAGAAGCTTTACATATACTTATCAGACTCTGGATCTTATTATATTTGATTAGTAAAGGATAATCACAGAATTTTTAGGAAGCATTGTGCCAAGATTTCGGATGCCCTGGGCCATGAGTTTATAGCTTTGTTATTTAAAACCTAAATGTTTTATCTGTGACTTAAAAAAAAAAAAAAGTGCCACGACTTTAATCTTAATATTAAAACAAAAGAAAACTCTTGGCATGTAATTAAATGTAATTAAACAGAAATATAGAGACAACTGTGTATACAAATGTCACTGACTTGCTATCTGTTCCTGTTTTCTAGTGCCCTGGTCATTGAAAAACAGCAGCATAGACAGCGGCGAAGCAGAAGTTGGTCGGCGGGTGACACAAGAAGTCCCACCAGGGGTGTTTTGGAGGTCACAGATTCACATCAGTCAGCCCCAGTTCTTGAAGTTCAACATCTCCCTCGGGAAGGATGCTCTCTTTGGTGTTTACATAAGAAGGGGACTTCCACCATCTCATGCCCAGGTATGACCATGTTTGATGTAACCAGGTGTTCAAAAATATGTGTATACTACTTTATACCCAGTAAGATGCCTGTAATTAAAAGATGGACAATAAAGATTGTTGATGAGAATGTGGAGAAATTAGGACCCTCGTACATGGCTGGCAAAAATGTAAAGTGATACAGCCACTGTGGAAAAGAGTTTGACAGTTTTTCCAAAAGTTAGAATTGCCTATATAGCCCAGCAATTCCACTACTAGGTATATACTCAAAGAGAACTGAAAACATTATTTTCTTATGAAAAACATAAACACCAATGTTCACTGCAGCCTTATTCATCATAGCCAAAAAGTGGAAACAACCCAAACATCCAACTGATGAAGGAATAAACAAAATGTAATATACCCATGTGGTGGAATATTATTCAGACATAGAAAGGAATGGATTACTGCTGCACGACGCAACATGGATGGACTTTGAAAACACTATGCTGCGTGAAAGAAACCAGATACAAAAAGGCCACAGATGGCATGATTCCATTTCTATGAATTGTCAGAATAGAGAAATTGACAAATCCATAGAGAGACAAAGTAGATTAATGGTTGCTGAGAACTGGGAATCAGAAATAACTGCTGTGGCTTTTTTGGGGAGTGGGGGTAAAAAAAAATGGTCTGAAATTAGATAGCTGTGATGGTTTGCACAACATGGAGGATATACTAAAACCACCGAATTGTCAAATAGCAAAAACTATTAATATAGCATATGAATTTTATTTCCCCCAAAAAGGTAATATCTCTACCTAATGAAGGTTTGCTAGACCTGGAGGTTAATCATTGGGTACTTTCTGTTCAGGTGTTCTGGTTATTGAGTTACTTTGTTTAAAAGGTGGCATCTTACTATATATGAAAAGAGTGATGTAATCCAAAATTCAGCAGCTATTTCTCTGTGGCTTCCCTGGACCTAAGTTCCTTGGGAAGCCCTTGGCACCATGAAAGTCAGATTATTCCCAGTGCTGGGAATGAAGAGATTGAATTATATTACAAATCTCAGTATTTTTTCCCCTCTCATTTTTCCTTTAATTTGTCCTGGTAATTTTATTATGCATACTACTGGGGGTGAATTAACACCGACCTAGCTTGATTTTCCTTTCCAATAAGAGTTGAATATCCTGAGAAAAACCAAGTGGGGTTTTCCTGCGTCATTTGCTCTCAAATCCAGCAAGAAAAAAACAGACATTAGCAAAAAAAAAAAAAACACCAATGGTGGGGAAACACGCATGTATCAAGTCAAGTTGACTTTGAAATGTGTTGGAAAGGTATTCATCTAGAAAATTCAACTGGAAGAATTTAAAGCTTTAAAACCATTGGCAAATGCAAGGTAGTAGGGCCACCATTTCCTCGGCTTTATCTCATGGCAGACATGGCCAATCGATGGCAGCACTTTTCCTTACTGAGCCCAGTGCACACATACCTCGGCATAACTCTCAAGGCAGCCACTACCAATCGACCAGTGTTGGCGCTCAAGATGAAACTTATTTGCAATCCCATCTTTACAGCCTAAAATGATCAATATAAGGACTAAAAGGACTATTTCTTTTTTGAGTAGAAAAGGCTATATGGGTTTTTATTACCACACACAGTCTGTGCTACAGGGACCCATATGTAATGTGGTAATCAATAAGTCCTCCATCCATCCGTCCAGAAAAATATTTATTGGCCTAGGTACTGATTATCTAGAGATGAGTTAACATAGCCCCTGACCAAGCAGAACTCCTGATACAGAAATCACATCTGCTTTTCAAAGAGATTCTCATCAAGAGAAAGAGAAGAATTCAGTGGAAAGGAGTCCCCGAGCATTTCTGTAGCTTCTGGCCAGGCTGCAGCGTGCGGCTCTAGGAGGTTGTGCACATTGTTAGGTGATCTCCTTGACCTTCAGGCTCCACTGATTCCACTGTAGCATAATGAAGGCTTTACAGTAGTGAAATCTGCTTACTGGCATTATTTGAGAAAGTATGAACATGCCTCTGGGCACAGCTGAGCATAACTTTCCTCTCAGCCAGTTGGATGCAAGGAGCTTTGCTAAGGAAACACTTCTTCCCCACGTAGTTCCAAAGCACCATTAGCCCTCTTCCCTTGCACGCCCTGGGCAATTAGAACCATGGAAAAGCTGACGATCGTGGCAAGTCAAGTCAGTAACTCGTAACTGAGTGATAGTGGACAACAGGCAGGAACATACCCCACCAAGTTTCCCTGCTGTTCTGACATTCAGGACTCAAATCCTCAATGACAATGTCTTTTCTTCTTTTGTGGCTACACTGCACTGTCCATCTCCTGCCTAGCCTGTGATTGTTCTAGTGATCGTCCTCTCAAAATAGCTACACTGCAGGGACAGCCCCATCACACATATCAAGGGAAGGAAAATGAATAGGCATGGGCTGGTGATGTGTGCTGAGGTTTCAGTGCAGCTGCCAGTTTGGGACTTCAGTGTGTACTGGAGGGTCAGGTAAGCAGAGCTCCATGCGGACGCTTACAGATGCACAAGACAGGTACAATGCAGGGCCGCTGTTTAAAAAGAGAAGGAAAGAAAGAAAAAGACTCCCTACCCATGCTCACATTCATTCGCTGTCATTACATGCATTCATGTCCATTTGATGAGCTACATTTCCTCAAGGAGACAGTGCTTAGCTCTTTGCAGGGATAGGTGACTAACTCACATCTCAAACCATTATAGAATTTCTCATTTCTATTGGTATATCCTATCAAGGAACATAAGTTCTATGGGGATTGGCAGTCTAGCCAAGGTGACTCATTTGAGCTGGAAAAAAGAGAAAAAGGCGGGGGGTGGGGGAAATACGAAATTCTATTGACTGTGTTGCATGAAATGGTTGTTTAAATTTTATTGAGTACCGTGCTCTGACCAAGAGCCTACAAAGTTTAGTATCCTTGTTCAAGGATATTAAATACAGAGGAGACTCTTTTCTTACTTGCTTAAATTTCTCAAGAATCAGAGTCTGTCCCAGTTGACTTTTTGGAACTGACTTTTTACAGAAATGCAGAGGCAATATGACATAGGAGAGAAAGTCCAGAAGGTAGGCCCTGCCACAGATGAACCAAGTGGCCTTAAACATGTCCCTTAACTTCCCTTAGCTTCAGTTTTTTTCCTACCTATGTCACCTGCCTCAGTGTTGTGTTTATACAACAATAACAAAGGCAGATGGGAAGACACGTTGTAAACTAGAGCACAATAGAAAGATATAGAGAGATATTACATTCCAGTGTTTCGTTACTCTTAGAAATTCTGCATAGCCCTAACAAATCCTGCATATAGACAATTATGTAAATATATATTTTTTAAATAAAATTAATTTTCTAGTTTTTTTCTTCTTACTAAAGAGCAAACTACATTTCACTGCCAAAAAAAAATTTAGAAACACAGAGAAACAAAAGGAAGAAAGTATAAACATCCATAATTTGAAACAGTCTCTTTGCTAAATGTTTTATATACTATTTTTGCTATAACAAAACATACCCATTGTAGTTAAAAAAAAGAAAAGAAAAAAGAAAACACCAACCTCGGAATCATAGTGACTTTAAAGAGCAAAGGCTAGTTCTTGTTTATGCTACACCATCAGTGGTTCTCAAACAGGGTCGATTCTGCCCTTGCCCCACTCTCATACTGGGAACATTTAACAATGCCTGGAAATATTTCTGGTTGTCACAACTGGGAGGAGGTTATTACTAGTGTCTAGTTAGTAGGGTAGAGGCCAGAGGCGCAGTTAAACACCCTACCATGCACAAGACGGCCCCAAAAACGAATTCCCTGGCCCCAAATGTCAAAAGGGCCGAGGTTGGGAAACCCTTCTTCATATGTCCATCTTGGGTTCATGAAGACTTTGCTTAATGACCACCTCATTCGAGAACATGGACCTGTGGAGCTTCCACTGTCAGAAAGGAGCGGGTGGGGAATTGTGCACCAGCTCCTACAGAATTCTGCTTGGGAGTGGACACATTGTCACTAAACCCTTCTCATATTGACAAAAGCAAGTCGCATCCTAACTTTGGTGGAGGGTGAAGTATAGTCTGATGATGTCTCTGCAAGAAAGAGCACCAGAAATATCAACGAAAAGCCCTAATGACTTGCACATGAAATGTTACGATACCTCTCCTAGTGGCTAGTCTTTGAGAGTATCCTTAATCTTTTCCCTAAAAACAAACCCTTGAAGGTTTTATTCACATTGCCAAATTGTCCTTCTGCAAGTTTGTGCCAGTTCCACTCCTCCCCACCAGCATTGTACATGTGCCCATTTTATGTACTTGAACTCTTGCATAAATTGGATGTTGTCGATTTTTAAGCTTTGTCCGTTTGAAAGGGAGATACCACATTGTGTTTTAAATGCAGCATTTTTGACACCTTGCACTGCATTTTTAAAGACACAGCAGGAAAATAAAAGTCAATCTAAGCCATTCTTAACCTACCAACTCAAATTCTTATGGGGATGGTGTGTATAGAACAGAAACCTAGTGATCTTGTGAAACATCTGAAATCCTACGAACTGTGTCAGATTTGCTGAGCCTCAGTTCTAGGAAGGAAACAGATCAGACTGAAAAATAGAATAATAATCTGACCCGGCTACAGCTCTAGGCATCAAAGGAAATCTCAAAGGCGGTTGCTAGAAGTCAGGATCTTGGGTGGTTAAGGCGGTGAGCAAGTTTGCTTGACAGCTCATCACTGATGGCTACTGATATGTCAGGCCAAGTAAAATCCTTTGCGAGAACGAGTCAATAATCGGCAAATTAGGTACATGATTAACCTGAGACAACAAGATGCAGTAACCACTTGGGAGCCTTGCTGGGACTTCACCTTCTCCACAATCCTGTTTAGCAAATATTAAATATGCCTGTTTCATCGCTCAGACTGATGGAGCCTCGAGCCCAGTGACTTCCCGAGGCAACTTAGAAACACAAGGTGGGCTCATAGCTCCAGCGCGTTGATTAAAGAGGGGTACCAGGGATTGAATGGCAGGAAAACAGGAACAAACGCTGTCACCCCCTGGTGCTTTAAGCCAAGATGTGTCTACAGGATGGGAAATAAAACTACCCACACATCAAACTCATCAGCCAATGGAAGGGAACTGTTTAAAAGACCACAAATTGCCCCATGATCATACCGAATAAATGCAAATATGGCAGATTGGGCATATGTGGACCAAGATAAAATGAGCTGAGCAAACATTTCTATTTGTCCTCATCAGCAGAATTCCCCTAATGACATGTTTTAAAAGCAGATTTATAGATGGCGATTAGTGGTATTAGTTTTTGCAAGCTCGGGTTTATCCCTTTCCATTTCAGATCCTCTTCTGAAAATGAACTCTCTCTCTCTTTTCTAGTCTCCTTCTTTCTTGTGAGAGAGGTTTTAATTAGAGGTGGGACTAACCAGGTTCCCGGGATGTGGGGGTGCCCTACTGTCACCCTGGCTCTGTCACCTTGCTGGCGTCTCTGCCCCGCCGGTGCCCGTCTGCCACTCAGACAGGCTTTCCCGGGACCTGCCCTCCCTGGAGCTGAATGAGGAGGCGGAGCCAGGCTTTGCCTGCCAGCTTGCACCGCGCATCCCATTGCGCTTTGCACAAGCCCCTAATGAGATGTTTCATTTCCTTTTGGAGGGAGGCATGTTTTATAGGCATGGTTTTCAGAGCCTTCCTTTCCAAAAGTGCTTGAGGTGTAGAGAAAGGTTTTGGGAAACCGTGAGAATTGTGGGTGCTTCTGTATTGGACTGAAAGTGCTTTGGGAAAGGGCTTTCTCAGGAGACCCCTTGTGATTAATTGGTGGCATCCTAACAGGAGCGGAAACCGCCGTCTAAACCGGTGGACCCCCTCCTGGGCAGCTACCAAGCAAAGCAACGAGAACTCTCATGGGACACTTGAGTTTGACAAGAGAGATGGGGTGGAGGGGAGGGCATGGGAGGGCGATATGGATATTTTTTTAAGAAGGACAAGGCTTAAGTGCATGGAACTCAGAAAGAAACAGAAAACAGGGATGAGTTAAGAGGGGCAGCATCAAATCCCATATTGAGACTGAGTAGAGTCTTGGAGGTGCAGTAATTCAGGAGTCTGCAAATTTTCTAAGCAAAGAACTTCTGTCTTCAAGTGAGACCTGCCTGATGTAGAACCCCATATATAAAACAGATAAAAGTGACCGCTTTCTTATCATAAATATATAGTTCAAGCCCACATTTATTATTATAATGTTAACCTCTGCATATGTGTGTTCTGCATATATATGTCTATGTATATCACATATGTAAATACGTGTGTGTGGATATATTAATATATCCAGAGAGAAAGAGGGAGAAAGAGAGTCTAAACTAATGAGGGTGGTCATCTCTAGGAATAGAACTGGGAATTAGCTCTTAAAAGTACTTATTTTTATTCTTTTTTTTAATTGGCAGATAACATGGTATTTATTGTATACAACATGATCTTTTGAAGTATTAGATTCTTTTTATTTCAGCATATTATGGGGGTACAAATGTTTAGGTTACATAGATTGCCTTTGCCCCACTCATGTCAGAGCTTCAAGTGTGTCCACCCCCCAGACGGTGCTCTCCGCACCCATTAGGGGTGTCTATACCCATCCCCTCCTCCCCCCTCCCATCTGCTTGACACCTGATGAATGTTACTACTATATGTGCACTTAAGTGTTGATCAGTTAATACCAATTTGATGATGAGTGCATGTGGTGCTTGTTTTTCCATTCTTGTGATACTTAGTAGAATTGGCTCCAGCTCCATCCAGGAGAATACAAGAGGTGCTAGATCACCATTGTTTTTTGTGGCTCGGTAGAACTCCATGGTATACCTATACCACATTTTCTTAATTCACTCACGTATTCTTGGGCACTTGGGTTGTTTCCACATCTTTGCAATTGTGAATTATGCTGCTATAAACATTCTAGTGCAGGTGTCTTTTTTTTTTTTTGAGACGGAGTATCAGTGTGTTGCCCAGGCTAGAGTGCCGTGGCGTCAGCCTAGCTCACAGAAACCTCAAACTCCTGGGCTCAAGCAATCCTCCTGCCTCAGCCTCCCAAGTAGCTGGGACTACAGGCATATGCCACCATGCCTGGCTAATTTTTTTCTATATATTTTTAGTTGGCCAATTAATTTCTTTCTAGTTTTTTTAGTAGAGATGGGGTCTCATTCTTGCTCAGGCTGGTTTCAAACTCCTGACCTTGAAAAATCCTTGCCCCTCGGCCTCCCAGAGTACTAGGATTACAGCCGTTAGCCACCACGCCCAGCCCAGGTGTCTTTTTAATAGAATGTCAAAAAGTACTTATTTTTGTTCATAATAAAATATTAAAGGTAAGGTAGACATACCATCTCCAGCCCATGCACAAGTGCACACTCTGGAAATAAATACAACAAAAATCTTAACATTTATTCATTTGAGTGGTTGAAATAAGAACATTTATTACCATATTCTTTATACTTCTCTTAATTTTTGTAATATCTCTCTCTCCATTTAATAAAAAGGAATCTGTGACCAGGTTGAATCTGTTTCAAGTAAAACAAGCATTGAGGGCATGTAGCTTATGACCGTAATCTCAATCACTCTCAAGATTCCATTTATTTATGTACCTTGTTTTGCCTTCAATTGTGAGCAAAATCATAATGAATCTATATAAGTAGCTGCGAATCGCAACAGTATTTTCTTTAATGGTTCCTCTTACAAGCTGTGGATTAAATTAAATTGATCCACAAGCTTGAAAGAGGAGTAAGAGGAAATAATTGTTTTAAGATTAAATCACTTAAAATATCTAACTACTCATATCCCTTGCCTTAGATATAAAAGTAAAGGAGTTGCCCTCAAGCTTTGAAACTCTCTTAATTTAAAAAAAAAAAAATTCACATTATAGACACGTTACACATTGCATTTGGAATTCTCCTCCTGATTTTACATCCTGACACTGACACGTGCCTCTGCTCGGCCTGGCATTCAGCTGAACAGGATCCACCCGTGCAGCTGCTTGTACAACTTTATCTGAGCAGGCACAATCAGCCACATTCAAAGACAGCCCAGTACAGATCTTCAAGCTTCCTAATAAACGTCAGTTACAGAAGCTCAAATCTTGCTCACAGATATTAGGAAAAGCTTTATTCCGAGATCGTCACAAAAATTAATGGCTTCTAACATGTTCATTGAAGCCCCTCTCGTTGAGGAGGCTTCCTAGGGAAGCAAATGTTGTTATAAGGCAACAATATTCATTAATCATTCTTCTGGTCACTTGGGAAAAGATTCTCCACTCAGAGATCCTTCTCCTTTTAATACAAGTGTCTCTGCCCGCTCGTGATAACAGCAGGCACTACCTAAGCGATGCCCCAAAGGCTGTTTCACACGCATTATTAGGGTCACAAAGTTGGTACGCACTGGACATAGTAGTTAGACACCCTCTCCCCCTTCCTCTTCCTCTCTGGTGCTCAGTCATTTCTAGAAGCATCTTGCAGCACAATGTAAAAGTGATCGTTTGCAGAATAAAATGCCCAAACCAGGAATTTTATCAAGTCATTGAAAATGGGGTGGAAACCTTGAATGCGAGAGAGGAAAGCCTTGGTAAATATGGATCTGGGTGAGGCAGCACAGTTAGACACCCAGGCAGAGAAAATTAACAAAGAAGGCGATAAGATCGGCACTTCAAAGAGGGTGATTATAAAAACGTAAAAAGAGATCTCGGGAAATTTGACGAAGACATCCAACATGCTTTCAGAAATGTCCTTTCTGATTATGTTGCACTAGTCAAACTAAAGTGATGTTGTATTGTCCTCTCGCATCTCATCGATTCTAAGATGCACATAATACTCATCTTTTGACATCTCTGAAAACAGGATGTGTTTTGCAATCGATGGAGCTGAGATAGAATGAAATGCCCGGTGTCACGTTTTTGTGTATGTATGAAAACTCAATGTTCATTCCAAAGACTAGAGCATAGTTGCAATTACAGCCTGAAATGTCCTAGATACGAGAGAAAATAAACTTTCCCATAACTAGAGTTTCCTTTTTCAAGATAAAGTCCTAACCAAACATTTTCCTATTTATTTAGTGTATTCATTTTAAGTGGCCTCTTACTAATTCCAAGTATTCTCAGATAACTAAATCCTACTGTATAAATCAAGTCAGTGTAGGGTTTAACTGTAATTTTTAAATATATTGTTTAGAAAATAAGGTTTAAATAAGCATTATCCAGGACATTGATGCTGCCGTTCCAGACACAGGAGAGCTTAGGCAGAAGTAGCATGGACCAGTTCAGATGGCCTGGCATTGAATTTCTACCTCCAGCACTTCCAAGCTTTGTGACCTTGGGCAAGTCACTCACCCTCTCTGTGCCTCAATTACCTCATCTGTAAAATGTAGATAATAATATTATACACTCATAGCCATGTTAGAAGATGTTAAATGAGGTAATCTTTATAAAGCACTTAGAATCACACTGGCACATAGAAATGGTGTGAACTATTATTATTATGTTTTTCAAAGCATTCATGGCAGAAGCCCCCAAACAAACAAAACAAATTTCAATCTTTTTAAAGATAACTTTTATTTGTTTTTTTCTCATTATAAAGCAATATATGGTGATTATAGGAAAAATAGCCAGCAAACCACCAAAATAGAAAACATTAACTATATATAGTAATCATTTTTACAAATATAGGATCATATCATACATACTGTTTTCACTTCGAGTCTTTGATTAATAATAGGTAGAGAACATCTTTCTAAATCTGAATGTTTTTCCACAAACTCATTTTAAATGACTCAAAAATAGTACATTGTCTTGAATAAAATTTTTTTAACCAATCCTCCTCTTTCAATATTTTAAATCATTCTACAGTAAATATTCTTGGAGGTATATGTTCAGGTATTTTTTAATAATTTCCTTGTGATTAATTCTTAGAGTGGAATTGCTGGCTCAAAGGATTTATAACACATCAAGCTTTTATAACAATAATAATAAGCATGAGAATAGCTAACATTAATTAAATGCTTACCATGAGCTGGGCCAAACTCACAATGCCCCTCTGAGATAGATACTTTTATTATCACCCCCCTTGGGAATGAGAGACACAGAGACACAAGGAACTAAAGAAACTTGCCCAGAGCCACCCTCCTGCCTGGTGAAAGGTTCAAGCCATTATCTGGGAGCAGCCGTCCATGCTTGTGAGTCTGTCCTTCTGTAGGGTTTGGGATGTCATTTTGTGACTGGACACATTCTCAGTGCGTTCCTTCTCCTTGGTGATGTATTTGATATATTTTCACAGCTAGCCCACATGAGACCCTCTTATTGATTGGGGGAGGGCAAGGAGCCAAAAGTGACATTTTTGATAAACCATTGGCTAAAGACAACTAGATGGGAACGTGCAGTAAATGAGAAATCACACCAGCGCTGGGCACTGGGAGGTCAGACAGCCATTCTCATGGTACAGCCTTTGTACATCTTGGGACTTCTTTATACATCTGAGACACTCATCAATTTCACTGACCTTGACCCCCGAGGCTCTATGAGGTCAACACTATGGCTCACTTGGTCTTCAGAGGAGCACCTGCTACCCTTCTCCTGGGTTGGATCAAAAGGCAGCTTGATGAGGGCAGGACCTTGTGGAAGATGAAATGTAAAATCAATCCATTCATGGGGCCCAAAAATACTCACTGAATGTCTGTCCATCCTGGAGATGCAGAGATGAAGAGCATCGACCCTACCTTTAAGGTGTTGGGGACATGACAAGTTAAGAAATGATGGCAACATCAAGTAGGGAGGGCCAAGGAGGGAGCTTCCCGGGGGAAAGACTACCCAAGTGCATCTTGGAGGATGAGTTAATCAGGGAAAGAGAAAGAGGAGAGAGGCCATGTGCAGGGCAGAGGATAAGAACTGACACTCTACAGTCATCCTGGTCTGGGTTTGACTCTCATCTCGGTTATGAAGTAGCTAAAGTATCTGTAGATGAATCTCTCTAGATTCAGTTTCAACATCCAGAAAATGAGGGCTATACCTCATCAGGTTGTTGCGAGAATAAATGAGATAATGCCAAGGAAATAGTAAGCACCCCGTGGAGATCAGTCAATCAATCTAACTGGTCTACAGCCCTCACGGCTCACTGGCAGGTAGCCTAGCAACAAGGGGGCTCTCCCAGGAGAGCGACAAGGAAGCTGGTGGATACCCCTGCTGATACACAAACAGAGGGGTGGCTGGTCATCGGACTCTAGTCTAGTTTGCAAAGCTCAGGGTCTTCCTACTCAGTCAAGTGGGTCCTCTCTCCTCCCCATCCTTTCATAAATGGGACAGGTGGCAGAGGTTTGGGGTGGCTCTCCTGGGGCACAATGCACACTGCCTCCAGCTGTGTCCTGCCCAAGCACAGCTCTCCGTGGGACGAGAGAGGGGCGAACAGTAGACATCCTGCTAGCACGATGCTCTTGGGTGTTTCTTGGAGCTGCTGCTATATACCATTCGCAGGATTTGTTCCCATTCCTTATGTAACATATTCGACAGACGTCAGCTGTTATTATTACTAAAGGGTTGGATACAGGACATTTGGAAGCTTAAAAGTAGGCCATTACTTCTAAACTGTGAGGGATTTTTGGAAAGACTATCCAAGTGCATCTTGAAGGATGAGTTAAGCAGGTAGAGAGAAAGGGGAGAGGGGAAAAGATTTCTCCAAGCAGGGACCAAATGAAGATACTGCTTGTTGTGTAGCCTGTTTCAAAGCTTCACATCATGTTTGTCCTTTTTTTTTTTTTTTTAGAAACTGTGCTTGTCTTTAGCCATTCCTCACGAATGAGGACATAACTTTTCCTTTTAGAGGTGGCTCTTGCAGGCCAGGAGTGACCTGGGGCAGGCAGCCCTTACGGAGGTTTAATCGCCGCACCCCTGTGTTGAGTTGTTGCAGATTTATAGCTGTGCACCCAACCCCAGCAAGGAACACACGGTAAATAAAAGGAAAAAGTGGCCAGATGTCATAAAACCACAAGTTACCCTTCTAACTGGGAATGCACACTTCTCTGTACTTCGGGGAAAGTCTTGTTGAAAATAGGAGACCGGGACTTACAGCTTTCCGCCGTTTCTACCTGTTCTCAGAAATTTCACGTGAGAGCATGAACATTCCCCGAAGGGAACCCTGTCTTTGGGAAACCCTGTCGTTCTGCCAGAGGCAGGCCATAACATTGTAGGCAGCCAACATTTATTTGTCACTCGCCATGTGCCACGTGCGGAGGGGGGTGCCCCAGTAGACGGGCAGAGCTGGCCCTGCCCCCGTGCGGCTGGTGGACGCTGGCTTTGACGCCCCTCCACGAATTCCCGGGGAATTCGCTCACCTGCTAGGGAACGTGTCGTCCCTGCCTGGCTTTGCTGCCGTTTCTGTTGCGACTGCCACTGTGAGCCGCTCGGAGCAGGGCTGCGGGGACAGGCAGCGTATTAGTAGGGATAGAGCTGCCTTATCCCTTAGCAGTGACACTTTATCCCTTTCTATTCAGTTTTCATTCCCCCTCCATCACCCCCACCCCCGACATTCAAAATGTACTCCTTTGGGACCGGAAAAGCACAAATTTTAGGCTTGATATATGGGGGGGGGGGACTTGGCAGAACCCATAATCTGCTTATCTTCAGCCAGCAAACCGCCACAGCCCGGCCACCCCACAGGGCCTCCTGAGAGCCGGGCTCAGCAGACGCACCAGGCGAGCGGCTTTCTTGTTACTACAAAACAGGCTCCGGTCTCCCCTTTCGTAGCCGCGTCTCAGAGCATCCAGCCTCTGAAACCCTCCGTCGAACTCCTGCTGCTCGGAGGGGGAATGGAAGTGTAAGCTCCAGCCGGGTCACAACTGTGTCGCGCGCAGCTGGGGCTGTCCGCAGTAGGCCCTCCGTAAACTGCTCCGTCTCCACGGCTTGGCCGTCCCTCTGCAGCCTGGTTGACCAGCGGTCTGCCCCCGGCTCGCTGGACCCCACGTTGCCCCATGTCCTGCTCTCAGCCGGGCCGCACTCACGCCTTGCCGCTGAGCTCGCGCCAGGTGGGCATCCTCGCTTCCTGGAATGGCCCCGGACAGTCACGTGGATTCTCCTCCCTGACAGTCACGTGGATTCTCCCTGACAGTCACGTGGATCCTCCCTGACAGTCACGTGGATCCTCCTCCCTGACAGTCACGTGGATCCTCCCTGACAGTCACGTGGATTCTCCTCCCTGACAGTCACGTGGATCCTCCCTGACAGTCACGTGGATCCTCCTCCCTGACGGTCACGTGGATCCTCCCTGACGGTCACGTGGATCCTCCCTGCCTGGAATGGCCCCCAACAGTCACGTGGATCCTCCCTGAAGGTCATGTGGATCTTCCTTGCCTGAAATGGCCCCAGACAGTCGCGTGGATCCTCCCTGACAGTCACCTGGATCCTCCTCCCTGACGGTCACGTGGATCCTCCCTGCCTGGAATGGCCCCCCAACAGTCTCGTGGATCCTCCCTGACAGTCATGTGGATCCTCCCAGCCTGGAATGGCCCCCGACAGTCACGTTGGATCCTCCCCAACTCTTTTCAGGCCTCTGCCCTCGGTGCCCGTTCCCGATGAATGAATCTAAAACAAGATATCCTTTTACACGTTATCACCCTGCCCCACTTCATTTTTCTTACATCAACTTCACTTAGGTTATAGTTTTAAAACTACCCAATGCACACATTTGTTAAGTGTCCACTTGGATTCCTAAAATTTGAAAACCATACCCACCTGAGGAAGGGCCACCACAGCCACGACAAGGACATCGCCACCCTCAAGAGCGGCTCTGCGCCCCATCCCAGCCTCACCTCCGGCCTAGGCATCCACTGGTCTGCTTCCCGTCACTAGCGATTGGCTTTGCCCCCCCCACCCGGAGTGTCACAGCCTGGGAGTCCCATGCTGCTTAGTGTCGGGCTCATCTCACTCAGCAGAACATCGGCGAGACTCACCATGTCGTCGTGTGTATCTGGGGCCCATTCCTTTTCCTACTGAGCAGATCCTCAATTGTACGGACGTTCCGCGATTTGTTTGCCCGTTCACCTGTGGATGGACCTTTGGGGTGTCTGGTTTGCTTTATTCTTTATTCGTAGCCCTCATCACTCCCTGACACCCTGTTCCCCCAAGGGAATGCCAGCTCCAGGAGGACAGGACCCTTGTCCATGTCATTCACTACCAAATCCCCGGTACCCAGAGCAATGCCAGGCACACAGTAGGTGTTCAGTGTTGCTGAAGGAATGAATATTTTTGCATTTCTTTTCTATGAACCTCATTGTAGTGACCTTTGGGCCTTCCCAGTGAAACTAGGTGTTAGTTAGCTGGGACTCGCTTGCCCATCAAAGACTGGGGGAGGTGTGCCTGCACCCTGGATCCTATGAATAAACACACACACACACACACACACGCACGCACGCACACATACACACACACGCATGCACACACACAAACACATGCAAATGAGAGAGGCCGGCCAGCCCCCCATACTGGCTGCCTGATTATTAGACATGAGTGTGAATCTCAGCTCCACCGCTTACTAACTCTTGGGCAAGTTATGTAACCGCTCTGTGCCTCAGTTTCCTCATGTGCAAAATGGCAATAATTTGTATTCAAGAGAGTTACTCCGAGCATGAATAAGAGAGTAGATGTTAATCACCGCTAACAGTGGCTAGTCTTATTAAATGTTAGCTCACGGTATCATCTGAGTAGTTCGCAAACAAAAATAAGGGAAAACTGCATGGTGTTTACTACAATTTCCTAAAAACATTTTCTAAAGAGATTAGGTCCTGTCTTAGTCTGTTTAATGTTACTATGAAAGAATACCCAAGGCTGGGTAACGTATAAAGAAAGGAGGTTTACCTAGCTCACAGTTCTGCAGGCTGTCCAAGAAGCAGGGCGCTGGCATCCGCCTGGCTTCTGATGACAGTTTTTGTGCCAGTCAAAGCATGGTGGAAAAGGTTAAAGGGGAAGAGAGACCAAACCTGAGGGCTGTCCCAGCTTTCTAACAACCCACTCTAGTGGGCACTATTCCATTCCCCCAAGAACCAATCCAGTCTCTCGAGAGTGAGAGCTCACTCACTACCCTAGAACACTCTAGACCACTGGCACCACGCCATTCCTGAGGGATCCACTCCCGTGACCCGAACACCTCCCGGTAGACCCCACCTCCAACACTGGGCACCAAATTTCAACATGAGGTTTGGAAAGACAAACATGCAAACCACAGCATGTCCTGTAATTGGTTGTGCCACCAATGCTCCACCTTGTTGCTATCTGCTTCACTCCAGACAGTATTTCCTTTGGGCCTGAATCTTTTCCGTTCATTCAGTCCTGATCTTTAGTGAGCACCCACTGTATGCCAGGCACTGTTCCAGGCACTGGGATACTGTGTCAAGTGAAACAGGCAAGTCTCCCACTTTTAAGGGGTTCATATTTAAGAAGAGGGAGGTGGACTACAAATTAGTAGACAAGCAACTAGTGTTGTTCAAAGAGTGATGAGTTTTTACTGAGGACGGAAACAAGAAGTGACAGAGGGGTTTTAGAATGGCCAGGAAAGCCCTTACTGAGGTCGTGATGTTTAGGCCAAGGCAGGATTGACAGGAAGTCGGCGGCTGTGAGAAGATCAGGAGAAAGATCGGGCCAGACAGAGGGAGCAGCTGGGGCAAGGGCCCTGGGGCTGGGATGAGGTCAGCATGTTCCAGAGATAAGAGAAGTGTGGCTGGAACACAGGAAAAGAGCAGTCGGGGAGTTGGCAAGGGGCCGGCTCCCAAATATGCTTACAAACCAAGTATGGCCAACACACGGCAAAGCCATCCAGAGTTTTCCAGGAGTCCTTTATTGTCTGCTCCAGTGGGGTGGGTCCTTATCCTCAGGCAGCCAACCCACACTGCCCACTTCTGACCCTAGCACTGCTAAGCTCTGCCTTCCTCCTCCTTCTCTGCTCGGTGGCATCTGGAAGGGACTTACAACTCAAGCCAGCCCCCAGATATGCTGGCCAGGTGCAGCCAGGTTCTTGGAAAACGTGGCGCTGTCTCCCACAGTTGTCAAGACTCATGCAAATCCAAGTTCAAGTCCTTGCTTGGCTACTATCCACGCTCATTGGTACTGGGCACATTCCTTAACTTGTCCAGGAGCCATTGTTCTCTCCCGAGATATAGGGACGAGACCAGGGTTTCTGGGAGGAGGAAATGAGACAGCACGTGTCAGCATTTGCCACTATGCCTGGTGCATAGCAAGTGCCCAGGCAAAAATAGGCTTTTCTTATTTTTGATGATTACTTCTTCCACTGCTGGGAGAGGACATGTAATGAAAGAATCAAGAATGCCACCTTTGAAGATGAATTCTCCCCAGCTCCTGATTTTAGGGAACCCCGTTTGGTTCCTCTCTAGCTGCCACCTGCTCGATGCTTGCCTGCGGAGCCGGCACGATGAGCTGTTCCAGTCTGGAAATGCAGACGCCGTTTCCTGTCCGGAAGCTCGGGGGCTGGAGCCCGTAGCGGCCCAAGCAGGGCCTGCAGCTGGGCCGATCTCGCGTCTCGTTAAGTGACTCAGATACTGGAAGCGGGAACTGAGCAGGGAGTCCTGAAAAAAGACAGGCTAGGCCACTCTGGGGGAAGCCGGTCCCCACCAGAGCCCGGCTGCCATCCCACCCCCTTCCCAGAGCGCTCGGCCCCTTTGAAAGAGAGCAGAGAAACGGTGCTGGGCTCTGATGAGGAATCAGCCGGGCGCACTTTGCCACGAGCCTGGCTGGCGGCAGGAAGAGACGAACGCCGCCCGGAGAGTGACCCACCACCGCTGAGTCGTCCCTGCCGTCACCGGATGCTGCCAGAGACCCCGTGGTCACGTGGCTTCAAGCAGCCCTGGCTCACATACACTGCTTCTCCGCGATCCTGCCAACCGCTGTGCATGCCCTGCCATCTGAGGGACAGTCAACTTCAGACGTCCCCGGGAGGCTGGCGCTGCTGTCACAGGGCCAGGGGAGTGGCGGGCGTCGGAGGGAAATGTCAGCGTTTATTGCTTTTCCCGTTCGCACCGACCCTCCTCCAGCAAGCGTTCCAAAGAGCAATAAAGTTATTTTCCCCCGTTCCGGGGTCCCGGGCCCAGTAATAACATCTTCCTGAAGGGCGATGAGTCCGTCTTTAACCTTCGCCTCCCTGGCAGGTGCGCGTTCCCTCGGCTTCCAGGAGCTTCTCTGGGCCTCGGGATCCCTGCCTGCGGACGCCTTCCCTTCCGGGAGGGACAGCGACAGGCCCCTCAGGGGTCCGGCCCCCTCTGCTCTCCTCCAGCTCCTCTGGAAACCCACTAAGTTATCTTAATTACCATTCCTGCTCGCTCTCTGCCAAGAAGTGGGGAGATTTATAATTGCATCAGTCAAATATTTGCTGCGGTTTATTTCTCTGCCTCTCGAGCTCCAGGAAAAGTTGCGTTTCCGTGCCACTTCGGGGCATGACTGATGACTCGCAGGCACAGCCCTCGCGCCGCGTGCCAGCGCCAGCTATTTTTCAGAGGCCAGGGAAGAGGAGAGAACTCGGTAGGGAGGGGCGGTGCGAGTTTTGGGTTACTGTGCCATCACCCTCCGGGTGGCTGCGAGAGACACAGGCTGCTTTGGGAGACAAAGTTCCACGCACAGCCAGCCACGCACACATTATCAAACACATCCTTCTCTTGGGTTTGGCCACGTGCCTCCCGGACACCTTTCAGGCCTTCTGCGGGCCTAGGATGTGCTGTGGAGTCATCTCTTTAGCCAACCTAGCACAGAGCAGCCCCCCCCAGCACCCCTATGTCCTGCGTTGATCACAGTGGGGGCCTGGAACAGAAGAGCCAGAAGTCCCCGGTGTTAAGATTGAGGTATCGACTCCCAGCGCTGGGCATGGAAAGGAAACTCCGGCCGGGGCCTGGGCTCTTGCGAAACGTCCCCCCTCTAGTGGCATTCGATCTGCCAAGCTGACCACGCTGAAGAATCCTAGAGAGCAGAGGCCCCTGAACCAGGTGGCTTCCCCGCTAACCGGCTTCCCTCTGGCTCCTGGTCTCCCTGCCTGGGAAGGCAGTCCCCACGTCTGGCTCGGTTGGTCCACCCTGCGTTCCTAGCCTGCAGCCCTTCCCCAAGTTACAGCAGCAGTGGTGACGCTATGTGACACTGCTTGGCATAGGTTAATCTGTGATGGGGGTAAGCATATGTCCCACTCCAGGGCACTTTTGAGATGGAGAGAAGGAATGAAGGGGTCAGACCAGGACATTCTCAGGCAACTGGGATAAATAGACACCTTACACATGATAGAGTTGCAATTAGACCACAAAAGATACTGCTATTTCTTCCTGTGTGATTCTGTCCTACCGCCCTATAAGAAATGGAAAATATGCTAGAGCTTGCTGTGACCTTGAAGAGCAGACTGGGAAGGAAGAGAGGCATGAAGTTATCTGTGACGGCTTTGCCAAAGTAATGAATAAGCCCCAACACCTCAGTGGCTTCATTTAATAAGCGTTTATTCCTCACTCATGTCATCATTTCAGGCTCTCCTGCAAGTGCTAATTCTAGGGTCCAGGCCACTCCTATCTGGTGGCTATACCACCTTGGGCTTTAAGGGTTCCCTGGCACCGTTAAAGGGGAAGGGAGGGAGAACAGGTGAAAGGAGGGTCTAGGAAGGAGCAAGACCCTGATTGGAGATTGACTGCCAATCTCCACTGCAGAGGTCACTAAGGACCAGTGTCAAGGGAGGAAGGGAAAGAAGACACAAGAAGAAACAAAGACAGTGCAAAGAAAAAAACATGCATTGCACACATTCCCAGTGAGAACTGGGAAAGTGAAGTCATAGAGGCCTTATAAAGGCAACTCTCAAGTCTTGATGTTATATATGAATTTGCAAATACCTGGCCCATGATGTCCCATACATATATACATGTTCTGCTCTAGGTGGTACACGATTCCTACTTTGCTGACTATAATTCTGCCCTTTTCTTTCCCATTCAAAAAAGCACATTAGAAGGCAAGGGAGTGGAAATGATTGTTATACATGATGTTTAGTTTCCTTTCGATGGAATTCATTTACAAATTCGGTGTTTTATTCATTTGATATTTAACAAATATGTATTGATCCGACTCTGCTCCAGGTGATACAACAGTGAATTTTAATAACGATAGCCGAAATGTTTAAGGCGCATTAACCACATGCAAAGTATTTAACTGTTCGAGGCACTTTACATGTACTGACTCATTTAATCATCCTGGCAACATTTTGATATAGATACTGTTATTATCCCCATTTTAAAGATAAAGAGACTGAGGCACAAAAAATTTAAATAGCTGGCACAAGCGTCACCATGCTGTTTAAGCTATTTAAGTTCTCCGCACCTCAGTCTTCAGGTAGTCAAGCTCTGAAGTCCCCACTTTTAACCAATCTGCCATGCAGAGTGGAGAACTCCTATCCTGGCGTTTGCAATCTTCTGAGTAGACTGACAGTACACATAAAAGCAAATTAGATCATTTTAGGGGGTGTTAAGATGCTTTGAAAACAATAAAGCTTAATAAAGGAATACAGGATGGAGACACAGCAGACATTACAGTGTATCACAGTCAATACCTTATTGGAGAGCCCCTGGCTAGCAGATTCTTCCTTAAATGAAAACTGCCCTCCGTGCTTCTATGGAGTGACTCTACAGAGCCAGCCAAAATAGATGTCTTCTCTCTGCTCTGAAAAATGCCTTTGCTTTGTGCAATTTGCTTGGTGGGACAGTAAGCACTGCCACGAGTCCTCAGCCGTTTCTGTGTCCCTTGGCTAGTCGGCCTGTTCAGCGGGAGGTGACGGATGCCCAAATTAGTAACGAGCGATGGCGTCACACAAGTAATCACCTTCCGCACACTCTTCCTCATGGGGGTGATAGCTTGGACCCCAAATGAAGTATACTCTCCTCACCTTGGCACCAAAGAAGTGACCGCCATTCCTCTGGCTGTCAGCGATTTGTAGACAGGGGTCTTTGTAGTTAGACATTTACGAGGTTGCTAAGGAACAAATGCTTTGGTTAGAAAGGTCTCCAAAAGCAGCATCAGTTTGTCGTATCACTTCACATCATTTATTTTAGCCCACAAAGACAGGTGTGACCATGGGACATGGAACAGAGGGAGGCTAAACACAAACGCTCGTTTCCTGAGATGCAGGGGACATTGCTACTCCCAAGCAGTGACTGTCTCCAGCTCCCTGCGTGCTAGAACCACTCACTTCTCTCCTGTGATCATTATGATTTGCAAGTAGGTGACTCATAGTCACTAGGCACTTAATAAAATGGTTATTATCTTCCAGGCACTGTCCTGAGCATTATCTCCTGTCATCCTTGTAACCTCCCTGAATGTTAGGTGCTATTGTTCCCCAGTACGAAAACCGGGAAGAAGGTAAAAGTAGATTCGCCCAACATCAGAGAATAGCAAGTGGCAGAGTCAGAATTCAAACCCAAGTTCGTCTGATGGCAAAGCCTTTGTGCTTAAGATTATAGAGTCTTTTGTTTTCAATTATCACATCTCAGATGGAAAAACTGGCGATGCTGACGACAGGGAAGGCACATTAGGAGATTCCTGGAGTTTCATTCTGTGAAGTTCGCAAAAGGGATTATGGTTGATGTCTGTAACCCATCAAAACCTTTTCATGGAAGGGAAAGTGGAGGGATTGCTTGAGCCCACCGTGGTGGTTTTTATCAGCTAAAACCTATACTTTGAATGTTCTCTAGAAGTCAGCATGCAAGTGACTTTGCTATGCAGTAATTTTGAAAGAGTTCACAAGATTAGTCCATTGCTACTGGGGTTTTATCCATTTTCTTTGCACCTGGTAAGAAACACTGGTGTCCTCTTTGCCTTCTCCCCATCCTCTCTGTCCAGCCCCTGGTCGAGCCCGTCCTCTCTTCCTTGGAAATGCTCCTCCTCCAAAGTTGACTCCTCCTTCACTGTCCTAATCAAACCCTTGTCGCCTCCTACTTGGGTTTCCGCAAGTATGTTAGGAAGTTACCACTTCCTAACTGGTCTTCCTGCTTCGTTTCATTCTCCCTTTTAGAATATAGGCCAGTTCACATCCTGCCTACAAACTAATTCCTTAAAATATCTCTTTCATCATATCGGTCACTGCTCAAGAATCTTCAGTGGCTCCCACTTACCCGCCACAGCATTTTACCTGCCATTTAGAACAGGCCCCTCTCGTGTCACACTTTCCTTCCCCTGTCCCCTCATTCTAGCCTTAGCTGACCACTCTGTCTCTCACTTGTTGCTTCCAATTCTGAACCTGGTTTTCATTGAAACAGAGTTTAACATTTCTTTCTTGTTTTATCCAAGGCCAGGCACTTTGAGGGCATGGACAATGTGGCTGAACAGTTCTATGTCCAAATTCTCAGTTGGCCTGTTAGGAGCTGTGTGTCTCCGGTCAAGTTGCTTGACTTCTCTGAGCCTCAGTTTTCTTATCTGTAAAATATGGAGATGAATAGTATGAAGATAAGTACCCAGATAGGGTTTTTTTTAAGAATTGAACAAAATGATGATGATGAGGAGGAGGAGGGTAACAATGACCAACATGTATTTTGTGCTTGCTGTGTGCTAGACACTGTTCTGAGTATTATCTTAATCCTCACAACAACCCTACAACATAGATACTATTATTTTCACAGTTGTGCTGATGGGGAAACTGAGGCACAGACAGGTGAAGCGAATAAGTGCCACAGCCAGGATTCTCTGCCAAAGCACCCTGAGCTCCACAGCACTCACTCTCAGCTGCTCTGCAGGATGACCTTCTCCTCGTAGATGATCAATATATGGTAGCTGGAAACATGGTTCTATGATTCCTTATCTGAAACTCTTATACTGCCAGATATATTTTGGAATTCAGAATTTGGAGAATTACAGAAAAGTTATGCTTGGCACATACAATGTATTATATAACACCCCAGCAGAAACTAAAGCAACAACTCAGATCTCACATACACACACACATACACACACACACACACATGCACATACATACAAACAAAAAAAAAAAACCACTTTGGAAGTATCTCAAGAATGGGAAAACCAGCACCACATGTACTCACCAGCAAATTGGTATTAACGAATCAACACCTAAGTGGACATGTAGGAGTAACATTTATCGGGTGTTGGGAGGGTGGGATGAGGGAGGAGGGGATGGGTATATACAACCACAACGAGTAAGATGTGCAACATTTGGGGGATGGACACGCTTGAAGCTCTGACTCGAGGGGGGAGGGGGACACGGGCAATATACGTAACCTTAACACTTGTACCCCCATAATACTCTAAAATAAATATACAAAAAAAAAATTACTTTGGTATAATAGACAAAAACAGAAACAGTCCTAGGTAAAACAGAATGTATGTTTACCTTACTTACAGGCCATGTATTATTAATAGAATTGATAATATTCTTAGTCACTTTATTTCCCCTTAATAAATCACTGATTGGAAAATAATAATGAAAAAAAAAGAGAGAGAGAGAGAGAAAAACACTTTGGGTTAAAGCTTTCTGGGCTTCAGAACTGCAGATAAGAGGCGGTGGCTTAGAGTAACAAAACCAGGAGGACTAATTACAAGCATAATAAAAAGGATGGCCATTAACGTCACAACTTTTGAGGCTCTCGTTTTACTGGACGAGCTCACAGTAAAAAATGTACTAAAAAGTCTTTCTCCGGTGAGCAGCGGGGGAGGGGAAGATGCCAGGCACGAGATCGGGGTCCACTGTCTGCGTCTCACGAGGTGCTCTCTCTGTTCCCCAGTATGACTTCATGGAGCGTCTAGACGGCAAGGAGAAGTGGAGTGTGGTCGAGTCGCCCAGGGAGCGCCGGAGCATACAGACCTTGGTGCAGAACGAGGCCGTGTTCGTGCAGTACCTGGACGTGGGCCTGTGGCACCTGGCCTTCTACAATGACGGCAAAGACAAGGAGATGGTCTCCTTCAATACTGTCGTCTTAGGTAGGTGTGGAGGTCTCGGAGATGGCACGCCGTGCAGGGAAGATGGAAATGTTTTGGGCTTCTCCGTAGAAGGCACATCTTCGTTTGTGGTTTCCACCACAGTTGAGCCCAAACCTCTGGGCCTCTTACTATCAGCCACCTAAAACTGGCTCCGATTAAAGTGAGAACGCTGCCTAAACCCACGAAAGAGCCGCCCTCGGTCCCAAGTTTTCAGCTATGGTTGAGAGTTTGGGTCAGACTACCCGGGTCACATTCTGACCATCCAACCTAAGCAAATCACTGGATTTTATGAGCCTCAGTTTCCTTACAGTAAAATAAAACTAACACTACTGCCCACTTCATAGGACTGTTATCAGGATTAAGTAAAATAAATATATAAATCTCTGAGCATGTAGTAGACCGAATAAACACTGGCCGTTCACATCAGCTCAGAATTTCTCTGAAAAAATGGAGGGAATCCCAGAATGAAAAGTTTTTTTTAAACCTTAGAAATAAATCAGGGTAAGGATATAGACATGAAAAATCGAGTCTTTATTCCCAAGCAAGTAAATCTCAAAATGCTTTACTTAAGTACTTATCATTTTGGGGCATGTTTTAGTCCTGCTTTTTATTAGATAGCAAGGGAAAAGCTAAGGTTTTATCAAAAATTTCCTCTTATATGCACATACAAACCCCTAAAAGGGTCATTAGCTTGAGAAGATTTCATGAAGTTTTCTACAACAAACCCTAAGAATTTGAACAGAGAAGCTGCAGGTATTTTCATGAAAGTTGTTTTTTGTCTTTGGGTTTTAATCAGTAATAATTGATTCTGGGTAGAAACTCATGAATCGGGACAGATTATTCGACCTATTTCACAGAGGTTCAGAAAGCTGAGTCCCTCAAAGTCCCGGGATGTGGAAATGATGGGAATGGTGTGGTTTTCTGGGCCTCATCCATTGCCTTAGTACAGTACCACGTGTCCTGGCAGCTTTTGGTTGTGGGATCCCAATGTTCGCTGGAGAAGCCTTGAGAGGGTGGTTTCTGGAGGAAAGAGCTGGTAGCTCCAGGATTAAATCCCAAGTTTTCTTTCCCACATCTTAACAAGTCACTCATCTCCCTGAGCCTCAATTTCATCATGTGTGAAAGGGCAATGAGCACGTCCATGAAATACAGGGTGACGTGAATATCATGACACATGGAATGTGTCTGGTGTGGACTTGTTAGTCACTACCTGTAAATAAGAGCTGATGATTTTTTAGAGCTGATCTTGTAGAGCTGTTTTTCTCTTGACCATATTTTAGGAACTTTTCTATTGGCCCCACAGATTTTTCTGAGGGGCTCCCTTATTCTTGAAAGAGCTATGTAATCCAGCCTGACATTCAGGTGGCAATTCTTCATCAGTGGCCACCACTTCAGAATGGTGTAAAATCACATTGAGTTTTGGTATTGACCAAAGGATTGAGGTCAATCCCTATTCCCTCTGCGAAGGAAGGATTGATCCTATCAAGACTAGCCAAATGCACTGAAGCAGGAATCGGCACCCTACAGGCCCCGGGGCAAATCTGGCCCCCTGCCTGTTTTTATGAGTAAAGTTTTATTGACACACAGCCACATTCATCTGTTTACATATTGTCTATGGCAGCTTTCCCACTGTACCAGCAGAGTTGAGTAGTTGCAACAGAGACCGTATGGCCCACACAGCCTAAATGGTTACTATCTGTCCCTTTACAGAAAAAGTTTGCCAATCCCCACTCTGAAGTAATGTGTTAAACTTTGCGTAATGAAAGCCACCTCAGAAGTACTCCATAGCAGGAAAATTTCCAGGATCAGGTTATGTACGAATGAGAAAAAAAAAAGTAAAAGAGTGGAGACTCATTCACAAAAGGAAGACGGTAGAACAAGTTTGGAAACTGTTTGAGATGTTGAGATTTTTAAAATTCCTTAGTTTAAGAACATGATGAGAAATGACTTCCTTTTTGTCACTTTGTGTTTAAACTCAAAAGGCTTGACACGTGCCTGACAGCACACACCACGCACGGCAGCCGGCTCAGCTGGGGTCTCCGCGAGCTCAGTGAAATGGTTAATAACAGTAGTGACAGCTGCACATTCACAGAGTGTTGCCTGTGAGCCAGCCCCTGTCATATTCCTTTTGTGTCCCATAGCTTAGTCAACCCATAGAGTAGCCTTACGAGGTAGGTACTGTCACTATTCTTTCCATCTTCCAGTTGGGTCATCCAAGGGTGGGAAAACTCAAACAACTTGCCCGAGGTCACACACAGCTGGGAAGAGGTGAAGTCAGCATTTAACCTTTCCAGAGCCTGAGCTCTTAACCACTGGATTTCTCTGGATGCTAGCCAGATAAAATCCCTTCCCTTCTGACCTCCTTTCCCTTTTTTCTGCACAGATGCAGACATTGAGGTAGTGAGATTCCCTTCCCCCAGGCCACTGCCCGCCCTGGTCACCAGGCCTGGGAATAGCAGTCCTCCTAGAGGGTTTCTGTCGTCTGGACTGTGTAGCTCAAAGAGAAAGTCAGAGGTAATCGGCCTAATAGCCGGGCAGACATCTTGATGGAGCAATGATAGTAATTGTCCTGAAATGCGAGAAAGAACAGTGTTTTGTGTGGTTCAGAAACGTTTCGACCAGCCATCACACTAACTATACCTTTGACTCAGGGAGGCCCTTCGATATGTTTTGGAGAGAAGAGGCCTGCTTTCAGGAATGAGTTTCATCTCGGGGACAAAGGAGTGGCTCTCTCCAAGCACATGCGACATTCCCCCCCCCAACTTGTGTAAAAATCCTGTTTCCTGGGCTCACTCCCGGCTCCAGCCATTTTTTCCTCAAGAAAACTTAACCCAAGTTGCCAAAAAGGAAAACTGATAGTACGTCCATAGTCATATATAACGAAGTGTTAAAGAAAGGGGACAGAGGGCCCGGCACAGTGGCTCACGCCTGTAATCCTAGCACTCTGGGAGGCCGAGGCGGGTAGATCGCTCAAGGTCAGGAGTTCGAAACCAGCCTGAGCAAGAGCGAGACCCTGTCTCTGCTAAAAATAGAAAGAAATTAGCTGGACAGCTAAAAATATACAGAATAAATTAGCCGGGCATGGTGGCGCATGCCTGTAGTCCCAGCTACTCAGGAGGCTGAGGCAGGAGGATCGCTTGAGCCCAGGAGTTTGAGGTTGTTGTGAGCTAGGCTGACGCCATGGCACTCTTGCCTGGGCAACAGAGTGAGACTCTGTCTCAAAAAAAAGGGGCGTGGGGTGGACAGAAAGGTGGGTTCTTTTACATCTCGGTAGTGCCATAGAATTGGTTTTTCCCTCAAAACTGTCAAAATGCATCACATAGGAGACTTTGGGAAAATTAATACTCTGTCTTACAGGCTTTATTTTGGATTTTTCTGCCCTCCCACACACACACACACATATATGCACACTTTGACAACTGTTTACCAAGGACCTACTGTATACCAGGCATTTAGAACACCCCAGTGAAGGATTCAGACCCGGTCTCTTCCTTGGGCAGCATGATGAGAGAAGGCAGACATGCAAAAAGGGGATTATAGGAATTACAGCAGCAAAGAGGAAGTGGCACAGAACCCAGATTGAGGCAAGTGAGGGAGGAAGACACCCAGGAACTAGATGGTTTCTAAACTGAGACATGCAGATAAATACGTCAGGTATAAAGCCTTCCGGCAGAGGGAAGAGACTATGCAAAGACCAGAGTCCTTTTCCGTGGGACGGAGGTGAGGAAGAGTCCCTGGGCCTTCACTGCTCGATTTCTGAAGCTGTAAGGTTTGCGAATCAGGAGCTTTGGCCTCGGGAATGTTGATTTCCACCAAACCGCACCCAGCCGCAGATGTTAAATGAGAAGCAGTCGCTACCTCCCTGTAGGAGTGACTTCCTCTAATGCAAGCTGGGCAATGCTGCTCCTCTTTTTAAATTTTTCATTTGTCCCAAGTGGTTCCAGAAGAAAATCCAACTCATCTGCCACAATGGCCTGCAGGGCCCTGGGCGACCTGTCCCTCTGCCTGCATCTCTCCAAAATCAATTTATGTCACTCTCTCCCTTTTCGCTACCCTCCAGCCACCTTGAATTCTCACTTCAGGCCTTTACCGAAGCTGTTCCTCCCACCTGGAACGCTCCTTCTCCTAGCTCCTCACCTGCCAGTTCCAGCTCACCCTCCAGTGTCACCTGCATGAAATAGAGAGGCCTTCCCTGACCATCCTTCCTAAATAACTTCCTCCTGTTACCCCAGCACAGTGTCCTATTCTCTATGACAGCGGAAAGTTCTATTAGGGCAGGTAATTTATGCATTATGTCTGTCTTATTCCAATGCCTTATATAGTGCCTTGCATATAATAGATGCTCAGTTAATAGATTCAGTCATATGTCAGGAATGTGACAGGTCTGAGATTTTATCCTAATTGCAAGCTAACATGTTAACCTGCCACAGTTTCATAGATGCTATCAGAAGACATAAAGCTCCTAGGTCAGAGGCAAGGGACTTTATTACTCAGAGCAATGCACTATGCAGAGAATCAGCAAGTATGCCAGTTCCTCCAGCCCCAGTTCCCTCAGGGTAACACAGAGGGTCAGTTGCTCCTTGCACATGTGGTGGGTGCATTGCAGGAGAGAGCCCTGAGTTTACTCAACCTGAGTCTCTCATCGTGGGCAGTGAGCACGCTTGCCCATTGCTCCAGAGAGAGACCTTATCTTTATTATACTGCATATTATGTTCCCCATATAGACTGCCTTGAAAAGACAGTTCAGAACTAAGACAGTTGGTGCCTGTACTCATAAGATATTCAGAAACACAAAGAGACCCAGGGAGAATGTCCCATGCAAAATGCAAAAATTACTGATTTTTGGTTTGCAAAAATATCTAATGCTTTTTGAATGAATGATGAATATAAATGGATGAAACAAATAGGTAGCCACTTGGACACTTCTCAGTCCACATTTATGAAGCCAATCTCAAGGAGTTTCAGCCTGAAATGTTAATTGTTAGAGATTAAGGACACCGGCTTGATAGAGTCTATAGTCTTTTGCCTGATTCTGAAAAAACAAGTGCACTCAGTGAGTTCTCAGAATGCCAGAAACCAACTACAGTCTGGTTCTAGAAGAAGAGAACTACGAAGTGAAACATTGTAGAAAGAGCAAAACTGCATGGTTTGGTTTTTCAATCTAGAGTGGGAGTAAATGGGTTATTGGGTTTAAAGGCAACGCATCCTTCACCACTCTCAGGTGACTCCATCGGGAACAATTAGACTTTTCAGTCTTTCAACCACATCACTAAGTCAATGTCCCCAACTCTCCAAGAGTGGTGTAATGCCACATTTCGGGCATAGTGGCCTGTACTTTTCTTTTCATCATCGTAATAATTTGGAAAGTAAAAGTCTAAATGTGTTTTGTTTTAATTTAAGGCAAAAATGAGGATAATAATAATCATTTTTAAAGAATATGACTATTTCTGTGCAGACCCAAATCAACATGAAAAAAGTTTCAAAATGATCCCTTTAAAGGTATTACTTGAGAGTATACATAGCAAGGTAAATCATCAAATAAGATGGTTCTGCAGGTTAGAGAAAATGTGAACTAATTGATTTTCATGAAAAATCAGATCTGCAAAAACTAAGCATAAAAGGACTTTCATGTAACTTTAAAAAAAAATCCCACTACTTAAAGAACCCCAAATCACGCCTAAATTAATCAGTCTTGTGTCTTTGGATTTTTCTTTTATTAGAATTCCTTAAATCAGGGAATATATTTTTACTCTACAAACCCGAGCGTAGGAACAACTCCTATTTTGCAGAATCACTCTCTTTACCTGAGGCTAAAAACTGATACCCCACATGTCAGACCAAATGTCAAATCTCAGTTGGGATGATTGGAGGGAGTGTGGTTATAGTGTTTAAAAACTTGTCAACATGTGACCGTGAGAGCTTTCACAGTTTTTAAATCCAAATTGGGAGCTTCTCCTAAAAAAAAAAAAAAAAAAAAAAAAGCAAAGTTTCAGCAATACTAGCACGGTGTTCCTGCCTGGGTTCATCAGATGGAGCGTGGTGGTTACTTCCACGCACTGTCCACGCCGTCCTGGTCCCCCCGGCTCCTTGTGCCCTCACCTCACTCCTGACAGGTCCCCTGGAGTCCTCTGCGGTCACTACCACTGGTCTTTAGAAATGGCAGGTGACTGATTATGAAAGTACCGCACCAGCAGGCAGAAGGAAAAGGTAATTGCTAAATTTCTCTCTTTCAGATTCAGTGCAGGACTGTCCACGCAACTGCCACGGCAATGGCGAATGTGTGTCTGGGCTGTGTCACTGCTTTCCAGGATTTTTGGGAGCAGACTGCAGTAAAGGTATGTGACTGGAAAACGGAGCAAAGGAGTCTCCGAGGGGATGGCAGAAGGGGCACCCAGGCAGCCTTCCCAACAAGTTCCACTGGGACACTTTGCAAACCCACGTGTGCTAGGCGGTCTCTGGCAAAGAGCAGGCTTTGATATACGGCCGCTGGCCAAGGTACCTATAGGAGCAGGGCAGTTATCCTTGGCACCGAGGTGTGCTGAGAAGAAAGATTTGCTAAAAATGAGATGGTCGAATTTCCTGTAAAAGCAGAAGTGAATTACCATCACTCCTTTCTTATAATCATTAACTTCTATGTAATGGAAGATTAAGCATCTCAGGGTTAGTAAATTTCATTCATTCTGGCCAGCTATGCTCTTAATCTAGGAAGTGCTATTTATCTTGGTGGAATCGGTTTTAAATTGTATTATTAATTTATCTACACTGCTTTGCACAGAGTGGCTGGGGCCCTGGGATTCTTGGGGGAAAGGTAATATAAGAAAGAAAATGACTCTCACAAGAACAGAGAATTTAGGGGCTGCACACACAGCTTGCAAGAGCCCTTCGGCGTGACCTTCAAGAGGCTCTGTCAGAGGCAAGTGTTGTGGAGAGCAGGGCGTCTCACACTTTCTAGACATGCCACACACACGCACGACACACAAGTGTATGCGTCTAGGTAAATGCAAATACGAAATTAAAACAAAACTTTCACAAAACGATACTTGCCCTTACTCCATTTTTTTTAATATTCTATTTTTTTTTTTTTAATGCTGGTTATGACCCACCACACTGATTCCCCACATGCCAGTGGGTCACATCCCAGTCTGAAAACCGGTGACGGGCAGATGAAGAGCCCTTGCAGAAGAGACAGGCGGTCCTGGGTTCCAATCCCACCTCTGCCATTGAGTGTCTCTCTGACCTTGAGCGAGTGATCAAACATTTCTGAACCTTAGTGTCCTCACTGGGAAAAGTGAAGAATTAAACTTGCGGCTGGGCACAGCGGCTCACGCCTGTAATCCTAGCACCCTGGGAGGCCGAGGCAGGAGAATCGCTTGAGCTCAGAAGTTCGAGACCAGCCTAAGCAAGAGTGAGACCCCATCTCTACTATAAATAGAAAGAAATTAGCCAAAACAACTAAAAATAGAAAAAATTAGCCAGGCACAGTGGCTGGAGCCTGTAGTCCCAGCTACTCGGGAGGCTGAGGCAGGAGGATCGCTTGAGCCCAGGAGTTTGAGGTTGCTGTGAGGTAGGCTGACACCATGGCACTCTATCCCAGACAAGAGAGTGAGACAATCTCAAAAAAAGAAAAAGAAAAAAAAGGAGTTAAACTTCCTAACTTTATCCTGAGGATAGTGTAAGATAACATACGCAAAGCTCCTTGCAGGGTATGTTGTAAGGCCTCAAAGGGTTTGATTTTCTTATTTATTTATTTATACTTCATTTATTTATATATTTAAATAATCTTCCCAGTATTTTTATGTGTGCTTCATTAAAAGCCCCTCCTGCCTTGACATGCTGAGAGAGGCAATTACTCACAAAGCTACTCTGTAAATGCTGAATGGTGCCACTCCTTTTCCCTCTCTTACCATAATTGCTTGGAGAAATAGTATTTCAACTAGTCTCATTATTTCTGATATGAGATTCCCACCCTTACAAATGCTAACCAGTATGTGAACGGGCATTTTTTGTGCTTAAAGTTCTAGATTTGGTGGCAGGTGCATGAGACTAATCCCTAAACGACACCACTTACAGACATCTCCTCTATCACACGGTACAGGGAAATGTTGGGTACACTTGAAAAGAAAGCAAGAAGCCACCAAACAGTGCTCTGGGCTGTGTGTCAGGCTTAGCACAGTCTGCCGATGGCGCAGGGACACACCAGCAAAGTGAAAAACAGAGACCGGAGCTGCCCCCAGCACCTTGCCCAGGCTGTGCAGGGCCCTGACGGAGCAAGGGGAACGAACGGCATGTGCGTCACCAAGCCAAGCGCTTTTCCTGGCGGAGACTTGGAAGCAAAACCTCAGCATCGTTTGAATGGCTTTCCTGGCCTAATCTAATTTTTCTGGGAGTGAAGGCATTAATGAGAGGAAGGACAGAGTAGTCCTTTTATATGTGGCTGCAAATGGGCTGAACACTCAGCTGCATGGCCTGTGAGCTGTAAATGTATATTAACACTGACACACGTCGATGTATTATTAATCCTAAAAACCATGTGTGCTCTGACTACACATCCAGTTACTGGCCTTTTAAACCTAAGTACCCCGGCCATTTAAGAACTCTTCGCTCTAAATCCATTTGCAGATGAGCGTCCATTCTGCATTATGGATCTGTGATGGGCTGTGCATTTAGCTGCTTGAAAGGACTCTCGGTGTGTGTTTTGCATTCACCACCTGTGCTGTGGCCGGGTGCACACTCCGAGTGTGCATTAGCCGTGGTATATAATTGATCCTTGAAAAACAGATATTGAGTGGCTGTTAAGAGTAGTTGCTCCTCCATACTCAGTTGCTTCTCCTGAAACCGGGCTTTGAACATGTATATTTTAATTTAGCTGCTGATGCACAGAGTGGACAAAATTGAAGTATTTCAAGAATAAAATTGCTTTCCCTTGTGTTTCTCTATTCTAGGCAAAGTTGGCTTAAGAGTGTTAGGAGTGAGCTTCTACCTCTTTGCCCTAAAGATGTTTCTCCCTTAGATTTTTTTTTTTAATGGCCACAGTTTAAGGTACTCGGTTGTTCACAAAGCTAACTTTCCCCTTATTCCGAAACCCTATATCCTGATCTTTAATCTTGCGTGTACCACCTTTACTATTTTTGCCAAGTTCGTGGTCCAGAAGTATTATTATTAACTTAACGTATTCCTTTAAGTCAACACATTACAGTTACATAGATAAATTTATTTTAAAAGGAACAATGTCAAAACCAAAAATTAAAAAAGAGAAAACTGGAATCGGTTGCCATAAATATAATAGGAAATGTCAGTGCCACCTTTAACCCTATCCAGAGAGTAATATTTTCACTGTGATGGGCATCCAAGCCAAGTCAGCTTCTAACACACTTATTTCACATTAAGAATCACAAAAGAGGACTTGAGCACACATAAGCCAGCCTGGCTTCGAGACAGACTCAAGCCTTGAACATCTCACTTTGTAAGTATTGGCTCCTGAAAATAACAGAATTCCCTAACTACACCAGGGGGAGGAAGTGAGAAACAAAGAGAGGTACACAGATTAACTGCACCAGCTTCAAGTGGGGAAATCAAATGATTAGTACCTGATCTACTTCTGATATGTCAAGCCTGTACTTCTAATTGTTTTAAAATAACAACTAAGAGCTATTAAGTACTAAATATGTATCAGGCGCTGTGCAAAATACTTAATACATACTGTCTTATTCATCTTCATATCAACAATATGAGGTAAATCCTATTTTAATCAATCCTCCCCCACCAGTTTTTTAAACTTTTTATATTGAGCTCATTTATTTTATTTATTTATTTATGTACTTTTTGAGAAGAGTCTCACCCTGTCACTTGGACTAGAGTGCAGTGGTATCATCACAGCTCACTGTAACCCCAAACTCTTGGGCTCAAATGACCCCCCTGCCTCAGCCTCCCAAGTAGCTGGGACTATTTGCATGCACCACTATGCCTGGCTAATTTTTTCATTCTTTGCAGAGGCCGGGTCTTGCTCCTGCTGAGGCTGGTCTCAAACTCCTGGCTTCAAGCAATCTCCCAACCCCCTGCCCCACATTGGCCTCCCGGGTGCCAGGGTTACAGGTGTGAGCCACCCGTGCCCAGCCTGAGCTCATTTTAGACTTACAGATGAGTTGCAGATATGGGCATAGAGTTTCCATACAGAAAGAGTACATGATTCCCCTTATGTCTACATTTCAAATGTCCATAGTTCAATTATCAAAACCAAGAAATTAACATCCATACCATGCTATTAGCTAATCTACAGACTTTTTCCTAATTTTATCCTTTCTGTTAGGTCCAGGATCCCTCATTGCATTTTAGTTGCCCTGTCTCCCGAGTCCCTCCAGCCTGTCCAGTTGGTGACAGTTCCTCAGTCTTTCCTTGTCGTTCATGACTCTGACCCTTTTGAAGATTACTGGAAAGGTATTTTGTAGTATGTCTCTCCATTTGGGTTTGTGTGATATTTTCTCATGGTTAGATTGAGCTTATGCATTCTTAGCAAGATGCATTCCCTCCTCAGTGCATCATATCAAAGGTGCACCTCCCATTTGAATAACAAAGAAAATTAAAACGTGGTTTTATGTGTGCATGTGCGTGCGCACGCACCTTTGTTCTCCCTTGCGCGTAAAGCAGAGAGGCTAGAAGGCTCTATCCCATTGGTCCTGCACTGCTTGTCAGTGGCTATGACTAGTTGCCACTCACAAACAACTTTTGAGCCCAGAAAGCTCCCAAGTGTTAGCAGGGAGCAGCGTGGAACAAGCGATAGGCTAGCGAGTGCAGAGAGACAGCTGGGCCTACAACTTCTGCGACCCAGGACAGGGCCGCCCGTCTCCCAGCTGCAGCCCATGATCATTTCCCTTCTTTCTTGATAAAGCCTTTAAGAGGCCGAGAGCAAAAGGTCCTCCCTCATCACAAATTCACACTCACCTTTGTTCCTGTACTGACAGCTGCGCCCAGGATGGGATGTCTTGAGTTCTGCCAGTTTCTGCGACAGCAGACCCAGGCCCTCCTGCCGGGGGGGAGAATTTGCCACGTTAGCAACCGAGACTCCCATCACCTCCAAGCAACTGGGTATGTGTCCAAGTGACAGAAATACGGATTTACTCTCTTGACCTCACACTGCGCCTCCCGTGCCCTCAGATGTGTGTGGCAAACGGCGGCTCCTTGTCTTCTTATAAACCTGCCAGTCCGCATCAGGCGTCCGAAGACATCCTGGCGGACAGTGGAGGAGCCGTCAGCGCGCATTTGCAGGGTGGCCATTCCGCAGCCCCTACCGAGCTGGGGCGCAGGGAGGCTCTGCAGGCAAAATGGAACTGACCCTCGCACGGAAAGAGCATGCAATGGTTCTAACACATTGTTCACAGTCAGCTGAGAGGAAAGAACTTCGTGCATTCAACAAATGCTTAGGACGTGCCTGCGATGAGGCAGGTACCGTGCTAAGAGCTGGATACAAAGATGAGCAAGGGAGTGATAGGCCCTGCCTTCGGAGAGCTTCCAGTCTGGTTGGTGCGCATGGAAAGCAAGTGTGTAATGTAAATCTTAAGTCCAAAATGCAGACTTTGAATGCTGTAGACTAAGGAGAAGACAAGGACGTTCATGAAGCAATGAAGTGTGTGTGTGCTATGAATGGGGGAGGAAGTCCCCCCTGGTGGGGTCTCTAAGGATCACTCCGGCTGTGGAGATCACGCTAGGCGAGGCATATGCCATTTAGAGAGTCAGGCACAGTGACACGCAGAGGGCCACACGCCAGCAGCTCCCAGGGACCGGGCTCACCCAGGCATTTGGGAAGCCAAGATGGAAAGCGAGGACCTGTGCCCAAGTGCCTTTACTGGGTGGGACAAAAGGCACGAGGGGAATTCACTGCCGTGTTCAAATGACACCAGGTCACAGCCAGGGGAAGGCAAGCTGGGGAACTTGTGGCTGGGGCCAGCCTTATGACCAAGGCCCACCTGGTCACCTGGGCCTATTCGTGGGGATGTCGATATCAGGAAAATTGGAAGTTTTCAAAGTTTTTAAAAATTCACAATAATGTGGATCTTTGGAAATCGCCAATGCCTGTCAGGGAATGTGGAGAAAATTCCATGGCGAAAGATTCTAGCAAAGGAACCACGCTGAAGAGTGTGTTTCAGTATAGAATTTCATTAATTCAGCAACATAATAAGCAATCTGTTCAGAGCCAGAGCGTAAGGAAAAATGACATTTCTTTCTCGGTGATTCGTACCATTTTCCATCCAGCGCCTCTCCTGTCCGGCAATCATCGTGTTGATTTATTCAAGTTATTGTTTATTCTGCAGTTTTTTGTTATTACTCCTCCCCTTGCATGGCTTTCTCATTACTTTACTTTAATGCTATTTGCTGTGAGCTAGAGGATTTTTTTAATTATCGGTCCTTTTCCTTTTATTTGCTTTTCTCTGAAGGCCTTAACTTCAGTGGCTTCCTAGAGGTGTTTGTAAAGCAGTCTTGCGCTTCCAAAGACAGCCAAGGCTTCTGGTTTTCTGCTCTGGCTCCTTGGCTGGCTTCGTGTGGGCTGAGCTGGAGGCCCCAACCTGCAGCAGGAACTGAACACTCCCACGCCTGGGTCGTTAGGTAGTGCGTATTTAATAGCTATTAGAAATGACAACTCCTGCTGCCAAACAGCTGTTTGTGCAGGCCCAGAAATGCCACAACCACGGGAACATAAAGTCTTCTCTCTAGGGGTTGGTTTCAGCTCCTACCCACTTCTGGGAGCCTTGAAAAAAGAGAACGGGAAGCTTGCCATTTTTCTCCTGCTAACTGGCAAATGTACCCATGGCCACGTGCTAGCATTGATATCAAATCATGGCAGAGGGGGACAAGTGTGATAGTTTTGGGGGGCTGTCTCAGGAAGGACAGCTGGGATCTGAGCACCTTTCATGGAGAGAGAAGGAAGCTCTGAGAGAGGAGTTCCTGGGTTAGTGGGGAGGAGCCCCCTACCCTGGGGAAGGGGACTAAGCTTTGTCATTGCTCCCTGGCGTGCAGGGGGAGACAGAAAAGCAGATTGGGAGGCAGAGCCAGCAACACGGTGGCACGGCCCAAGCTGTGGGAGTACTTATTGTTGGGGACTTTGAGAGTGGTCACTGTCCTTGATTCGGGAGGTCTCTCTCCTGTGTGGCAATGAGGGCCACAAGCTCTAGGGTCAGGCAGACACAGCCACAAAATCTGGCACTGCTGTGTGACCTTAGGCAAGGAGCTTCCTTTCTCTAAGACCTTGTTTTTCTCACTGTAAGACAGGAATAATAACAAGGATTTCGAAGGCTTGTTTTGTTTAATACTAGTCAGCATTTGATACATGCCAAGCACAGTTCTACAAAATTTCTGCATATTTGCTTTTTAGTTCTCATAGTAAAGCAAT
>VSMD01011667.1:0-67100 GCA_008750895.1 Mirza zaza | reverse complement strand
TCTGATTTGATCTTGTTGATTTCACTTCTTCTGCTGGGTTTGGGGCTGGTCTGTTCTTCTTTTTCCAGCTCTTTGAGTCATTTTGTTAGATTGTCTATTTGTGACCTTTTTGACTTTTGGTTATAGGCATTTATGGAGATAAACTTTCCTCTCAGAACTGCTTTAGCTGTGTCCCAGAGGATTTGGTAACTTGTCTCTCCATTGTCATTTTCTTCATCGAATTTTTTTATTTCCATCTTGATTTCTTCATTTATGAAGTAATCATTTAGTAGGAGGTTGTTTAATTTCCATGTTTTTGTGTAGAAATGTGAGTTTCTGTTATGGTTGATTTCTACTTTTATTCCACTGTGATCTGAGAAGGTACATGGTATGATTTCTATTTTTTAAAATTTCTTTTTTTTTTTTTTTTGAGACAGAGTCTCACTTTGTTGCCCAGGCTAGAGTGAGTGCTGTGGTGTCAGCCTAGCTCACAGAAACCTTAAACTCCTGGGCTCAAGCAATCCTACTGCCTCAGCCTCCCAAGTAGCTGGGACTACAGGCATGTGCCACCATGCCCGGCTAATTTTTTCTATACATATTAGTTGGCCAATTAATTTCTTTCTATTTATAGTAGAGACGGGGTCTTGCTCTTGCTCAGGCTGGTTTCGAACTCCTGACCTCGAGCAATCCACCCGCCTCGGCCTCCCAGAGTGCTAGGATTACAGGCGTGAGCCACCGAGCCCAGCCAATTGTTTTAAATTTATTGAGATTTACTTTGTGTCCTAGGATATGGTCAATCTTAGAGAATGTCCTGTGAGCTGATGAGAAGAACGTATATTTAGTGGATTTTGGATAGAATATCCTGTAAATGTCAGTCAGACCCAATTGTTCTAGAGTTTTGTTTAAGTCCATTATTTCTTTATTAATTTTCTGTTTGGAGGATCTGTCTTGTGCCGTCAGTGGGGTGTTGAAATCTCCAGTGATTATGGAGTTGCTATTAATCAATTTGCTTAGATCCAGTAAGGTTTGCTTTATGAATCTGGGTGCACCTAAGTTGGGTGCATATATATTTAAAATTGCTATCTCTTCCTGTTGAACTGTGCCCTTCACCATTATATAATGAGGATCTTTGTCTTTCGCTACTTTTGTTGGTTTAAAAACTAAATCATCTGAAATTAGAACTGCCACGCCAGCCTTCTTTTGGCTTCCACTTGCTTGGAATACTGATCTCCACCCTTTTACTTTTAGTCTATATGCATCCTTGCAGGTTAGATGTGTTTCCTGAAGACAGCATATACTTGGCCTGTATTTTCTTATCCATTCAGCCAGCCTATGTCTCTTGAGTGGGGAGTTTAAGCCATTCACATTTATTGAGAGAACTGATAGGTAAGGTAGATTACTGTTCATTCTGTTGGGTTGGATGTTGTTGCTTTGATTTCTCTCTTGAGCCATTGTAATATCTGGCCTTTAATCTTTGGGTTTTGGTTGTTTTTATATTCTGAGTTTTTATTATGGTGTTCCATACTTAACACTGTTTTGAGTAGTTCTTGTAGGGCTGGTCTTGTCTTGGTGAATTCTCTGAGACTTTGCTTATCTGAGAATGTCTTAATTTCTCCTTCATATATAAAGCTTAGTTTTGCAGGGTACAAGATTCTAGGCTGGGCGTTATTTTGTTTCAAAAGAGTGAGAGTGGGTCCCCATTCCCTCCTTGCTTGTATTGTTTCAGTTGAGAAATCTAGAGTTATTTGGATCGATTTTCCTTGGTATGTAACTTGCTTCTTGCGCCTAACAGCTTGTAGGAGGGTCTATGTTGTTGATATTTTGGTCAGTCTGATGACTACATGGCATGGTGTTTTCCTGTTTCCAATGCATTCCTGTCTTCCTGTTTGCATAAGCTCCATCAGGAACAAAAAAGGAGATATCACAACTGATCCCAAAGAGATACAAGATATAATTGATGAATACTATAAAAATCTTTATGCACACAAACTGGAAAATGTGGAGGAAATGGACAAATTTCTAGAAACACACAGCCTCCCTAGGCTCAACCAGGGAGAAATAGATTTCCTGAACAGACCAATATCAATATTGGCATATTGCAATATTTCCCAGGAGTCCTTTTGGCCTCTTGTATTTCTAATTCTAGGTTAATGGTTAGACCTGGGAAGTTTTCCTCAATTATTTCTTCAAAAAGCTTATCCAACCCTTGGGTTTTTTCTTCCTCTTTCTCCAGAATCCAGTGGACCCGCAGGTTATTTTTCTTCATATAATCCCACAATTCTTGTAAGCTTTGCTCATGTCTCTTATTTTTCTGCTCTAACTCTGTGATTAACTTATTTGATTTGAATGAGTTGTCTTCAACTTCTGAGATTCTTTCTTCTGTTTGGTCCACTCTATTTTTGAGGCTTTCCACTGTGTTTTGAATTTCCCTGAATAAATTCTTCATATTGAGGATGTCTGATTGATTCTTCTTCAAGATGTTGATCTCCTTAGTGAATCTTTGTTCCAATTCTTGTATCTTCTTTGTAGTTTCTTTGAGTTGGTTATCCATTTTTTCTTGCATATCATTGAGCTTTCTTACAATCCAATTTTGGAATTCTTCTTCTGTCATTTTAGTGTTTTGAGTTTGTTCAGACTCCATTTCTTGAGAACTGGTGTATCTCCTAGGGGGTATATTTTCAGCTTGATTTTTTTGAATTGCGTTGGGCCCTCCCCATCTGGGTCAATTGCTAGAGCTCAGTTTTCTACTTTTTTGTAGTTTCTCTATCAACCACTGGGAGGAGCTCTTCTACCACTCTTGGAAGGTTCCCCTTTCGGGTATTTTCAGCGGTTTTCCCCTAGATTTTGGGGAGAGTGGGTTTTCTTGTCTCGCCCTGCCTCCAGGGGTGGTGCCTACCACTTTCGGCAAGAGAGGTGTGAGCTGAGGGGAGGAGGTATCTCCCCAGTCTGCCCTGCACCCCGGCGCCCCAGTGGCTGTAACTCCCCTCAGCTGTTAGACTTCTCAGTAGTTCGTTGATGGAGCCAGGCCTGGCGAGCCAATTGCAGATTGTGTAGGGGTGGGATTTGCCAGGAGAGACTGTAGGCTGGGGGGGGGGACTTGCCCGCTGATGGCTGGGCTGTGGACCCGCTCAATGGTGACCGCTAGCCCACTCGTAGGGCACCAGTACTGGGGGCGACTGATTAGGGTGCAGCTGGTGCCCGGTTGGGAGCCTGGATCAATAGGATGCCCCTAGCTTCCTCCACGCCGCCTGCCAAACCGCCTGTTCAGCCAGAGCCCATGCTTTTACTGACCCTCCCTGTGCAGTTTTATTCACCCGGGGCAGTTCCAGCTTAGAGCCCCCGCTTAGTCTCGCTGGTTACCAGAGGTGAGACCTCTGACTGCCTCCCCGGTCTGCACAGATCAGTTTCCTCCCGTCTTGGAGCCGTCCTAGCACGGGGCTCAGGGGCGACCAGCGGCCGCCTCTCACCATCAACCGCACCCTCCAGCACGCTATTCTCCTCCTGCGATTTCGCACCAGTTTTCAGACAGGTCTCTGGCTGGGTGGGTATGGATGTCAATGGGGAAGCAAGGAGTTCTCCTGTGGGTCTGATCCCACTTCACCACCTGGCCCGGTGGGCTGGCGCCCTCCCACGAGCCCTATTGTTTGCTTTGCACTCTCCAGAGAACACGATTTTATCTCCTGATCACCTTGTTTTTTCTTCTATGAGAGTTCCACGCTGCACCTCTGCGGATTCTCGATGCTGTCCTTGTAGTGGGGAGATCCACTTGCATGTACGAGACCAAGATCTGTGTCTCCTTCTCTGGGAGCAGGAGTCTGGAAGGTTACCTCTACTCTGCCATTTTTTTCAAAGATCTGCTCTGAAGAATAGTTATTTTAAAGGCTCTGAGCAATATTACTATGAAATCTCTGAAATATTTGGTATTCTCTAAGAGCAGGATCAGTTCTCAGTCTTGCTCCATCCTGAATACCATTCCTGTTACAAATTCAATTCATCAGTGTCAAAAAAAAAAGACCTATTGTAATCAAGTAAGGTTTTGAGTAATACAAGAATGATCAATATTAGAAAATTTATCAATATAATCTCACCACATTAACATATAAAGGAGAAAAGCCACATGGTCATTTCTAGATGCATAAAAAAGCAATATACAGGCCAGGCGTGGTGGCTCACACCTGTAATCCTAGCACTCTGGGAGGCCGAGGCTGGTGGATCGCTCAAGGTCAGGAGTTCAACACCAGCCTGAGCAAGAGCGAGACCCCGTCTCTACTATAAATAGAAAGAAATTAATTGGCCAACTAATAAATATAGAAAAAATTAGCCAGGCATGATGGTGCATGCCTATAGTCCCAGTTACTCAGGAGGCTGAAGCAACAAGATTGCTTGAGCCCAGGACATTGAGGTTGCTGTGAGCTAGGCTGACACCATGGCACTCACTCTAGCCTGGGCAACAAAGCAAGACTCTGTCTTAAAAAAAAAAAAAAAAAGCAATATATAGTATAAAATTGAGGCCAGTTGTGGTGGCTCATACCTAAAATCCTAATAGTTTGGGAGGCCAAGGTGGGAGGATCGCTTGAGGCCAGGAGGTTAAGATCGGCCTGAGCAACATAATGAGACCCTGTCCATACAAAATGTAGAGAAAAAAAATTTAGCTGAGTGTGATGTCATAATTCCAGCTCCTCAGGAGGCTGAGGCAAGAGGATCACTTGAGCCTAGGAATTTGAGGTCGCAATGAGTTCTGATGATGCCATTGTACCCTAGCCCCAGGCAACAGAGTGAGACCATCTCAAATAAATAAATAAATAAGTAAATAAAATTGAACACGCATTTATATTTAAAAAACTAAAAAAACTAGAAATAGAAGAAAACTATTATAATGTGATATAGGGCATTACCTAAAACAGCAAACATCAAACTTTAAAAGCATTTTTATTAAAGTCAGGAGTAAGATGAGGATGCCCACTATCATCATTACTATTTCGTAAAGTAATAATTGTCCTAATGGTTATAAGAAAATAAAATAAGAGGTATAAGAAAGGACTAGACAAGTTGATAGTTTTTGTAAATAATATTATCTACATAAAAAAACCAACAGCATCTACTGAAGAACTAATATACATATTTTGTGTTATATATATAACATATATGTACATATTTTGTGTTATATATATAAAAAATGCAACAGTATTGCTGGCTATAAGATCAAAGTACAAAAATCAATGATTGTCTTATATGTCAGCAATAACCAAATAGAAAATAAGAAAAAGATAAAATGTAAAATAGCAATAAAAGTTACAAAGCACCTCAGAAAAAATTAGCCAAAGATAAAAGAGCTTTAAGAAGAAAATGACAAAACATTAAAGGATGTCACGATAGGCCAGGCCCAGTGGCTCACGCCTGTAATCCTAGCACTCTGGGAGGCCGAGGTGGGCAGATCGCTCTAGGTCAGGAGTTCGAAAGTAGCCTGAGCAAGAGCAAGACCCCGTCTCTACTGAAAATAGAAAGAAATTAATTGGCCAATTAATATAGATATATAGAAAAAATTAGCCGGGCATGGTGGCACATGCCTGTAGTCCCAGCTACTTGGGAGGCTAAGGCAGAAGGATTGCTTGAGCCCAGAAGTTTGAGGTTGCTGTGAGCTAGGCTGATACCACGGCACTCTAGCCTGGGCAACAGAGTGAGACTCTGTCTCATAAAAAAAAAAAAAGAAAGAAAGAAAGAATAACAGCAGAATCCTAACTTTTTTATTAATGCTTAATTTTTGAAATATATTTGATACAAAAACAACAAATGTGAATTTTTGAGCAGTGGTTATATTGGATATTAATTATTCTGTGAATGTTTCTGAATGTTTTAAACTTGTCAAAATAGGAACAAAAAGTCTGTATTTATATTCACCATTTGCTGGGCTTTTGTTTTTTATTTTTTTATTTTTTTTGAGACAGGGTCTTGCTCTTTTACCTGGGCTAGAGTACAGTAGCATCATCATAACTCACTGCAACTTCAAATTCCTGGGCTGGGATTATAGGCGCATGCCACCATGCCTGACTAATTTTTCTATTTTTTGTAGAGATGGGGTCTTGCTTTCACTTAGGCTGGTCTTAAACTGCTGGTCTCAAGTGATCCTCCCACCTTAGCCTCCCAAAGTGCTAGGATTACAGGCATAAGCCACTGTGCCCAGTCTGCTTTTAGTAACACCATTCAGTTCCAGATGTTTGGAAAGACATGGAATTTAAACTACTTCTGCAATTTTAGATAGTCTCATAAATATTGTGAAACTCTCAGCATTCTAAACACCATTACTGAAATACATCTTGTTTATTTTTCACTGTGTTTTTTTTTTTTCGAAACAGTCTTGCTCTGCTGCCTGGGCTAGAGTGCCGTGGTGTCAGCCTAGCTCACCACCTCACACTCCTGGGCTCAAGTGATCCTCTTGCCTCAGCCTCCCAAGTAGCTGGGACTACATGTGCGTGCCACCATGCCCTTCTAATTTTATTTTTCTATTTTTGGTAGAGATGAGTGTTTTGCTCTTTCTCAGGCTGGTTTTGAGCTGCTGAGCTCAAGCAATCCTCCCCCCTCGGCCTCCCAGAGTGTTAGGATTACAGGCGTGAGCCACCACGCCTGGCCCACCTTGCTTTAGATATTAGTCAGTTGTCATTATTAAAATAAGTATGAAGTGGCCCTTGGGCCAGGATAAGTTTGTTGTGGATATGTTTACAGAGTTTATATCCCAAAAGATATATAGATATTCAAGGTATCTCCACCTCTTGGGCATGGACAACACTGCTACGGAAAAAGAGGCAGAAGCTTGCCTCCAGAAAAGCCTCAAGTAAGCACAATGAAGGACACAGGATAATGGTGGAATGCAGGCAAACAGCAGCTGGTCTGCATATTTTGAATGTTAAAGTCACAAACAATAGAAACTGCTTTTAGAATAAGCTGATTCAGTTTGCTTTCTTATTCCTCATTTTGACTTCTGCAGTACCCAGTATTCTAGTTTTTGAGACACCACTATACTGCCCTGGGTTGGCTGGTGTTCAGGTTGTTCCTCTCATTCCCTCATTTCCATTGCTGCTTCAAGCTTTGTATCCAGCCTGAGCTTTCTACCACTCAACCTTGTTCTGTGGTGCATCACTGAAAACTCTACAACCACCCAACTATTTCATCCCTCTAGGCTTCTTTTGTCAGCAGTATCATCCTTCTCTTTAGGTGGAAACTGAGTCCTCCTTCTAGGTTCCATTGACAGCTGGGAGCATGACTATCTTGTTCACCACTTGGGGCCTATGGTAGTGCTCAGTACACAGAGTAAGTTGTGAATATCAAGTCCTTGAAAGAGTGAATCCTTGCCTCAATTTCTCTCCCCAACTCTCTAAATCCTATCACTTCTACCTTCATTTCTGCCCCTCCTTTCTGGTTCCATTAGAAAAGGACTAATGGAACCAGACTAATTATCAGTTCTGCCCTTTGTTTCTGCACTAATAATTTTGTCAAGATAATTTTTTTGAAGCACAATGCCAATGAGAACAGGGAAAGTCAGTCCAGTTTGAATCAGCTCTTGGTGGTCCTGTTAAAACTGCTGGAAGCAAATGACTAGTTTACATGCTCCCAATGTCTGCCCACTGCCTACTCTGTCCAAAACCCAAATTCCCCAAATTCTCCTGTCCTTGCATTTAAGGAGACTCCCAGTTCTTTTTTTTTTTTTTTTTTTGAGACACAGTCTCACTCTATTGACCCGCCTAGAGGGCTGTGGCTTCAGCCTAGCTCATAGCAACCTCAAACTCTTGGGCTCAAGCCATCCTTCTGCCTCAGCCTCCAGAGTAGCTGGGACTACAAGCATGTGCCACCAACCCCAATAATTTTTTTCTATATATTTTTAGTTGTCCAGCTAATTTCTTTCTATTTTTAGTAGAGACGGGGTCTTACTCTTGCTGAGGCTGGTCTAGAACTCCTCAGCTCAAATGATCCACCCGCCTGGGCCTCCCAGGTGTGAGCCACCATACCCCACCAAGAGACTCCTAGTTCTTAAAACCTTTTCTTGACTCTAATGCAAGTCAAACTGACTTACTGCTTCTCAAATGGTCCTGTTATATTTTTGCTTCTGGATTTTTTTTAATAGTATTTTTCTTGTGCCCGAAATATTCTCTGCTTTTATTTAAGTCTTACATCCCTTCAAGGCACAAAACATGTGTGATCCTTTCTAAGGCCTTTGTGAACTGCCATTGTTCTGTATCTGAACTCCTATAGCACACACCCATTTACTCATCTGGCATCTAACAAATGCCAGCTTTGATCACTTATCCTTTTATGCTTACATTGTCTTACTGTTTGAGGTTTTCTTTCACCCAGTGTCAAGCACCAGGGTCTCACAACCAGAAATCTTACTATACTTGATCTAATAAAGATGAGATTGTTTTTTAAAAAGCCACATTAAATTCCTGAAGCTGATCATGTTGGCAATTAAATTAAATCAATTGAATGGCCACTATGTTTAAGGAAGGTTTCTTTCTAGTAGGCTGGGGAGTAGAAGGGAAGGGCATAATTTTATAAAAAAGGTTCTTATTCACAAGGAACTAATCACTTCCTGGCCAGAGAAGCTGTTCTTTGCAATGACTCTTGTTTTTTGGGTTGAGCCACCTCAATTCTTCATGTCCTCATTAATTTCTGAGACTGCATCAAAACCGCTTGCCACACCCATGTGAGCAAGTGCGTGAGTCTTTCAGAATTGAGCGCATAATATATAAATGTCTATTTTTAACGGTAGTGAGTGTCTAGCTTATATATAAACAAACCCACACGTTCTAAACGCATGCTGTCTTTTACTACCACCTCTCCCTCCCCGACTCTCAACGGTAACCACCGTCTTATTTCTCCAACTAGAACACTTGCACGCACCGGTGTATAAGCCTGTATTCCGTGCTATTTTTAAATCTTAAAAAACAAGTCCTAAAATAACTCATTTGTATACAACTCCAGCAGCTGGAGTCGGCTTAATATATCACACAGCTGTTACTTTTGGTTTCTTTTTGGTAGCAGGGACACTTAGATTCGCACTTGTTGGCAGTCTCCAACCTGGTCGTGTGGTATAAACACATGAACTACAAAAGCAGCACAACGGCCGAAGGAGTGTCCCGAGAGCCCGGCACTACTCCCCAGGGAGCTGGCGGCCCCCCCACCCACCTGGCGACCCGCCGAACCCGAGCACGGCGGCGCGCGCCCGGTGGCCACCCTCCGCCCTTCGCGGAGGCGGCGCGGCTGAGCCCCGTCCCCAATTGGCGGAGGCGGCGGGGCCGGCGCGTGCGTGCGCGCGCGTAAACGCCCGAATGGGCCGCGGCGCCCCGCGCGCTCCCTCCGGGCGGTAGGGGGCGCGCACCGCGGAGCCTCGGCGAGGTCGGCTCCTCGCGGGGTCTGTGCGGCCTGTGTGACCAGAAGGAAGATGGAGCCAAGAGCCGAGCCTGAGGGGCGGCCCTGACCGTTCTGACCGAGGTCCTGCCCCCTTTCGCCGCCAGGAGCCTCCTTCCTCCCCGGACTAGAGCGTTCGAGCCCCCCAGTGGCCTGGGCCCCGAGAGTGGAAATGGTCGCCGAGGCCCAGGGCGTGGGGCTTCCGCGCGCCCCGTGACGGGAACCGGGGAGCCTCGAGGGACCCCCGCAACTCCAGGCGCGAAAAGCCCCGCATGGTGAGGAGCAGGTATCGGCCCAGAGGGCGTGCGTCGGTCCTGGGTCCGGGCCGTGACGTGGGTCCCCTCGCTCGCTCCGGTCTCCAGCCTCCTCCTCGCACGCAGCCTTTGTGTTACTCGTGGCGGGGGGCGCGGGGCACGTGGCCTCGCGCAGGTTTTGTTGGAAGGAGGCGAGGTTGTCGCCGCAGGGAGGAGGGCGGGGTTTCGAGCTGGCGCTCCCGGCGGGCGGGGGTCTCTCCGGGAGCCCGGGGCGAAGGTCACGGGGGCGGGGGCTGCTGGGCGCCCCCGCACCGGGGCTCCGGGGGATCACAGGTGCCTGGGCGGTTGCCACCCGGAGCCGGGCGCCGAGTCTGGGCGAGGTTGGACTGGTTGCGTGAGCAAGTTGACTCAGCTTTTCCTCTTGGGCTGGTCAAGTTCGGACACGTTCCAGTCAGTAGTAAAAGGAGCTAAGCCCTGACTTGTCTCCAGCTGGGGCTATTTAAACCATGCCTCTTCCCAGCTGTGTTCAGTGGCCTTTAGGAGTGGACACCTGTGGTCACAGACCTGCAGCACTTTTTCTATACCGATCCAGGTAAGGACCGACCGACTTACGGCTTTATTTTTAATAAAGGCAGTGTTTATTTCCTTTCTTTATGGTATCTTTTTCACAGATGTTTCATTATTTCCAGTTTTTTATCCTGTGTTTATTTCCTACTTGTAGGCAAATGTGCAATACCAACATGTCTGTATCTACTGATGTAGCCACCTCACAGATTCCAGCTTCGGAACAAGAGACCCTGGTTGGTATTTTTGTCTCACGTGTAACTTTTAAAAATAATTTATTATGCGATGATCAGCTAACTTTCGTGCACCCTAATTGTAGCATGGCTCTTGAAATGAAATTGTGTGTACATAACTTAAGTTCTGCTATCTCGGGCATAACTGTGTGGAGTAAAAAATGAACTGTAAAAATGGGTATTTTGTTAGCCCTTTACCACATGGACTATAAAAATGAGTTCTATTAAATTCTTAAGCATGGATGCTGAAGTTATGTGATTTTTTTTTTCTATTTTGACCTGTCAGTATTTAATTTTTTAAATGGTTTCTGAAAGTCACAAAAATAGCAGTTGTAAAGATTTTAGGCATTACAGAAATATATAAAGTAAAAACTGAAAATTTCAGTCTTTCTATCATGTTTCCTTTTGGAGTTTTTCTGTGTACATAGCCTCATATGTTCACATGTGAATTTAAATGTATGTTATTGTCCTGTTTGTTCTAAAACAGGGTTAAACTAGAGGTGTTCTACAACTTGCATCCTTGTCAACAAATAAAATCTACAGAATCTTTTTAATGGCTGTGTAGTATTCCATAGCACAACTATACCATTTTTAATTATTTGTGCCTTTACTGATAGATTTTTTAAAAATTGCCTCCTGTTTTTGAGTATTACAAATAGTGCTGCTTTGTACATTGATCTTAACACAAGTGTTATGTGACTATTTCAGTTAAGAAAGGTTTTATAGAATTACAACTACTGCATCCCAAGTTTTACCTATATTTGATTGCTGCTGGTTACTTTCTTACCAAAGCGTTTTAACAGGTTTCACTCCTACTACCACTGAATATTACCAATCTTTAATTATTATTATATTTTTGCCTTTTTGAGGAGTAAAAGGTACTGTGCCATTTAGATAGTATTTTCCTAGTCTCTTGGTGAGGCTGGGCATCTTTCCATTTTGTTAAAGCAGTTGTTTCCTTGGGTTTGCCTAGTCTTGTCTGTCCATTTTTCTTTTAGGTTTTTTGTGTTTTTCTTAATTGGACTAGTTCTCTTTTTTAAGTGTGTATAACTTCTGGTGTTTACTAATGTTTCATTTAACTTTATGTTGTCTTTTCCCTATTGAGAACATTTTTATGAAGTCAAAATTTGTAGACTTTTGTTGGCTTTCGAATTTCATATTGTGCTTTGGTAGAACTTTCCCTTCCCAAGGTCTTGCAAATATATTCCTATATTTTATTCTAGTATTTTTAATTTTTACATATACATCTTTACATGAAATTTATCTTTTTGTTCTTAAATGTGAGATCATGAATGGTATTGTCTTTTATAATTATTTTCTTATTAATATTTTTTAAGTCAGTAAAAAACTAATGGCTTTCCATTGTGTATTTTTACTTTGAGTTATTTTATGTAATTTGTAGCTAATATGCCATATATAAAAATTTAGGAGAAGGAAAGTAATTTTTTAATATTTTCTGAGAGGGTACATTCTTTAGCCTGAAAGGATATATGTAAGCATATTTTTTAAAAGTGTGTGATCAGAACAAGTAATACTTCAATTCTACATTTATTATGTATTTTAAGTTTTTCAGTCATTAAATAATATTTTTCGGTTGATTAACAGGAAGCAGGCCATTTTTAAAAATCTGGTTTTGAGAGCTCCCAAATGCTGTCAGATTTCAAAGTTAGGTACAAGACGGGCATATTGAGAGGTACAGAGCCACCAGTCTGTATGGGGTGTGGCAAGCTGTAAAGATACTTGAGTTTTACAGGTTTTGATTCAGCAACAGGAAGGAAGAAAGGGCATAAGCAATAAAATCTTGCTGGTTTACATAGTATCTATACTTGTGAGTTGGGTAGATCCTCTGGCATGAAAAGCTTAAAACATTTACTGTCTGCCCCTTAACAGAAAAAAATGACAGCTAATCTCCTTGGCAGGGTTCTTGGAATATAGGTCATATGTCTCATTTGTAATTTTTTTTTTTTTTTTTGCAGTACCCAGCACTGTCTGGTTCATAGTAGAAGCTTAATAAATGTCAAGTAGTTTTTTGAAATGTAGACCCACTAAGAGGCAGTGTGATATAGCAGGAAGAAAATGCTGAGTTGTAGTTTTGGGACATGAGTTGCTGCCTCAGATCTGTTCTCAGTTACCCTTGCCAACTTGGGTTAGTAGTTTTAAGTTCTCTAGTCTTCAAGAACCTAATCTGTAGAAAGTGAAGATTGGGAATAGGACTCACCCTAAAGATATATTTTTTTCTATTGGATTCTCTGAGTTAGCTTGCAATAAGCTCATTGGTTCAGTATAGTAAGCTCATTGGATCTCAATAATTTATGGTTGTTTGTAAGGCAGTAAGCACATGATAAAAATAGCTGGAGGAAAAAATAATCTTCACTATCTTGGGATGGGTACCATTTATGATCTCAACTAATGATAATTCTGTGATATTTGCATAATAATTGATCCTCCCCAGAATATTTTTCCAAACACTCTTGACCATCTTGTGGTATTCAGTTTATATAGTCTAACTGTTACACTTAGTAAAAACATTATAACCTATTTTTTGAGGTCTAACCTGTGAAATTGTTAAACATAGTATTTGCTACCTTTATTGAACATCTTAACGGGCATGTTTGCTGCAGAGCTTATAGTTCTGGAATAATTTGGACAGTATAATAGCAGCTGTTTTTTTCATTATAGGTTAGACCAAAGCCATTGCTTATGAAGCTGTTAAAATCTGTTGGTGCACAAAAAGACACTTACACCATGAAAGAGGTAAGCTGAACTAAGAGAAGGAGGTAAACTGATGTCTTACTAATTGTATATAGCCATACATATAGTTTTCAAGACCCTGGGGAAAAACTTGGCCACATAGAGGGATTTTTCATTAAGCAGCAACATTAAATTTTGTGGCCATTTGCACTATATTTTGAACCTGAAAATTCTAATTATATGTCTAGTTTCATTTCTCAGCTAGGAACTCAGACAAAGGGAAGCCCTATATGCATTCTTGACCCTTTTATGCTGTGAACCCATTTGGCATACTGGTAAAAGTCTTCTTAGACTGGTAACTCCTTCTCAAATCTTGTTTTTAAATGTATGAAGTAAAATTTACAGGATTACAAAGGAAACTTATGGTTAAATACAGTCATCAAAAATAGTAAACAAGTTTGTGATATATGTGCTTTTGTTATTAACACATGAATACCAAGATTTAGAACAGATCTAATAAATGTAATTTTGATATAGTGAGGAGTATAGTAATATTTTGATATGTTTGCTGTATGCATAGTATGATATGAAAACACTTGTGGTTTTTATTGATCACAGGTATTACAAATACTATTGATTTGTTGCCTACATTTATGATTGAAGAAAAAGCTAAATTTCAGTTAGAAGTTAGTGGAAATAAAGATAGAAAAAATTGTTTTTCCCGTCCAAATTAGTGAACCTCCTAAATTCTATCCAAGGACTTCTTGGGCATCCCTGGATCCCAGGTTAAGAACTTCTGCACTAGAGATACATGAGTATAGTATACTGATCTTTCTGGGATAGAGGTAAGCTGATTCATGAACACATGTTCTATTTAGTGGATACAACATTTCAATGCATTCTCTAGCTTTCAATTTGTGTACAAAACATGATTTTCAGTGAGAGATTGAGCCATCCTAGGCAATATTTCAGTGTGAATGAAATGTTCCTGTTCCCCATCTGTACAGCTTACTTTATGGGGCTCAGATTACTTAAAACATTAAAGTTTCTCTGTCACAACAGAATAGTGGGGCAGGAAGAGATTCCAGACCCTTTTCCTTTTCAGCTACACTTTTACAAACTTCCTTAAGGGATCTTTGGTAGAAGTAATCTAGGTTCTCTTTCTTCTTCACTTTCCCACTGCCTTTCAACCATCTCTCTAATTCATAGTCACATAGGAATATTCCTTTAAGGTGGACATGCTTAGTGCTTACAGGGAAGTGTCAGGTTAAATGGTATGTTTAGGGCTGTTAATTTGGAATTGACCTTATTAAATAATAAGTTAAGGAAACGAAGTATGGATTTGGCAGTAGGTAGAAATGAGAAAATTGATCAAGACCATCAGAAAGACTTGGAATGCATATGTTAAACTGTGTAACTGTAGTGTATAAATTGTCTGATGCTGTTTTCAGTTATAGGCTCTTTGTTCTGGGGCTCATATGGGAAAGTGGTGAAAGCTAGTATGGAATAGTAGAAAGAGCATTGTACTAGGAGTCAAAAGACCGGGGGTCAGTTTCACCATTTCTGACACAGCGATAACAGTTCTATGAAATATCAGAAGGATAAGATAGTACTTTTTAAAAAATTTTGATGATTATGGGTACATAATAGTTACATATTTTTATGGGGTACACGTGATGTTTTGATATAGCATACAAAATGAATCAAATAAGGGTAATTGGGGTATCATCACCTCATGCATTTAATAATTTCTTTGTGTTAGGAACATAAGTATACCCTAACTTATTGTTGTTTTGTCACTTTGTTATGCTATCAAATATTCTATATAACTATATTTTTGCATTCATTAACCATCCCCACTTCATCCCTACTCCCTGCTACCCTTCCTAGCCTCTGGTAACTGTCATTCTACTCTCTGTCTCTGTGAGACTAATTGTTCTTAATACTTAGCACTCATGAGTGAGAACATGTGAGATTTGTCTTTCTATGCTTGGCTTATTTCACATAACATAAAGTTCTCCAATTCCATCCATGTTTCACAAATGGCAGGAATTCATTATTTTTTGTGGCTATGTAATATTCCATCATGTATATATGTACCATAATTTCTTTAACCATTCATCCATTGATGGACACTTAGGTGGATTCCCTATCTTGGCTGGTTGTGATTAGTGTTGCAGTAAACATGGGAGTGCAGATATCTTTTCCATATTCTGAGTTCCCATACTTTGGATATATACCCAGCAGTGGGATTGCTGGGTCATATGGTAGTTCTATTTTCAGTTTTTTTGAGGAGCTGCTATAGTGTTTTCCATAGTGGTTGCACTAATTTACATTCCCACCAACAGTGTGTGAGGGTTCTCCTTTTTCCAAATCCTTGCCAGCATTCATTTTTGCCTGTATTTTTGATAAAAGCTATTTTAACTGGGGTGAGGTGATATCTTACTGTAGTTTTGATTTGTGTTTTTGTGACTAATGACGTCAAGCATTTTTTCATGTATCTGTTGGCCATTTCGTATGTCTTTTGAGAAATGTCTATTCAGATCCTTTGCCCATTTTTTAAATTGGATTATTTGATTTTTTTCCCATTGAGTTATTAGCACTCCTTACATACTCCAGTTATTAATCCCTTGTCAGATGGGTAGTTTGCAAATATTTATTCCTATTCTGTGAGTTGTCTGTTCACTTTGTTGATTGTTCCCTTTGCTGTGCAAAAGCTTTTTAGCTTGATGTGATCCCGTTTGTCCAATTTTTCTTTGGTTGCCTGTGCTTTAGGGATCTTACTCAAGAAATCCTTGCCCAGACCAATGGTCCTGAAGCATTTCCTCCAAATTTATTTTTTTATTTTTTTAGTAGTTTCGTAGTTTCAGGTCTTAGATTTGGGTCAGTAATCCATTTTGATTGGATTTTTGTATATGGTGAAAGATAAGGGTCTATCCATTTTTCTGCATATCCAGTTTTCCCAGCACCATTTATTGAAGAGACTATCCTTTCTCCACTGTATGTTTTTGGCACCTTTGTCAAAGATAAGTTCACTATAGATGTGTAGGTTTATTTCTGGGTTCTCTATTCTATTCCATTGGTCTGTGTGTCTGTGCTGTTTTGGTTACTGCAGCTCTGTAGTATAATTTGAAGTCAGATAATGTGATTCCTCCAGTTTTGTTCTATTTTGCTCAGGATGGCTTTGGCAATTCTGGGTCTTTTGTGGTACCATATAAATTCTAGTATTATTTTTTCCATTTCTGTAAAGAATGTCAGTGGTATTTTGATGAGGACCGCATTGAATCTGTAGATTGCTTTGGGTAGTATGGACATTTTAACAATATTGATTCTTCCAATCCATGGGCATGGACTGTCTTTCCATTTTTTTGTGTCCTCTTCAGCTTCTTTCATCAGTGTTTTCTAGTTTTCATTGTAGAGATCTTTCACTTCTTTGGTAAAGCTTATTCCTGGGTATTTTATTTTATTTGTAACTGTTGTAAATGGGATTACTTTCTTGGTTTCTTTTTTGGATTGTTTACTGTTGGCATATAGAAATGCTACTGATTTTTGTATGTTGACTTTATGTCCTGCAGCTTTACTGAATTTGTTTATCTGCCATAATAGTTTTTGAGTGGAATCTTTAAGTTTCTCTAGATATAAGATCATATTGTCTAAAAACAAGGATAATTTGGCTTCTTCTTTTCCAGTTTGGATGCTCTTTATTTCTTTCTTTTGTCTGATTGCTCTAGCTAGAAATTACAGTACTATCTTAAATAACAGTGGTGAAAGTGAGCATCCTTATCTTGTTCCAGATCTTAGAGGAAAAGCTTTCAGTTTTTCCCCATTCAGTATGATACTAGTTGTGGGTCTGTCACATGTGGTTTTTACCATGTTGAGGTAAGTTTCTTCTATACCCAGTTTATTGAGAGTTGTTATAATGAAGGGATGCTGACTTTTATCGAATGCTTTTTCAGTATCGGTTGAAATGATCATATGGTTTTTGTCCTTTGTTCTGTTGATATAATGTATTACATTGATTTGCCTATATTGAATCATCTTTGTATCCCTGGGATGAATCCCACTTAATCATGAAGAATAATTTATCCATTTCTTCTAGGTTTTTCAATTTATTGGCATAGAGTTGCTTGTAGTAGTCTATAATGATCCTTTGGATTTCTGCAGTATCAGTTGTAATGTCTCCCCCCCCCCTTTTTTTTTTTTTTTTTTTTGAAACAGAGTCTCACTCTGTTGTCCTTGGTGTAGAGTACAGTGTCATCGTAGCTTACTGCAAACTCAAACTCTTGGGCTCAAGCAATCCTCTTGCCTCAGCCTCCCTAGTAGCTGGGAATATAGGCATATGCCACAACACCTGGCTAATTTTTCTATTTGTAGTAGAGATGTGTTCTTGCTTTTGCTTGGGCTGGTCTTGAACTCCTGAGCCACTGTGCCTGGCCTCCTTTTTATCTCTGATTTTATTTGGGTCTTGTCTATTTTTTTTTTCTTAGTCTGGGAAAAGGTGTGTCTATTTTGTTTATCTTTTCAAAAAACCAACTTTTTGTTTTGTTGATGTTTTATAATGTTTTTGGTTTCAGTCTCATTTATTTCTGCTCTGATCTTTATTATTTCTTCTAATTTGGAGGTTAGTTTGCTCTTGTTTTTCTAGTTCTTTGAGATATATTGTTAGGTTGTTTATTTGAAGTTTTTCGATTTTTTTTGATGTAGGCACTTATTGCTGTAAACTTTCTTATTACTGCTTTTGCTGTATCCCATAGGTTTTTTTTTTTTTTTTTTTTTTGAGACAGAGTCTTGCTTTGTTGCCCAGGCTAGAGTGAGTACCGGGGCGTCAGCCTAGCTCACAGCAGCCTCAAACTCCTGGGCTCAAGCAATCCTGCTGCCTCAGCTTCCTGAGTAGCTGGGACTACAGGCATGTGCCACCATGCCCGGCTAATTTTTTCTATATATATTAGTTGGCCAATTAATTTCTATTTATAGTAGAGATGGGGTCTTGCTCTTGCTCAGGCTGGTTTCGAACTCCTGACCTCGAGCAATCCGCCCGCCTCGGCCTCCCAGAGTGCTAGGATTACAGGTGTGAGCCACCGTGCCCGGCCTCCATAGGTTTTGATATGTTGTGTTTTCATTTTCATTTGTTTCAAGAAATTTTTAATTTCCTTCTTAATCTCTTCATTGACCCACTGGTCACTTAGAAGCATATTGTTTAATTTACATGTGTTACATGTATATTTTCCAGTGTTCCTTTTGTTATTGACTTATAGTTTTATTCCATTGTCAGAAACAATACTTAGTATGCTTTCTTTCTTTTTTTTTAAATTTTTTGAGACTTGTTTTGTGATCTGACATGTGGTTTATCCTTGAGAATGATCCATGAGGTGAGGATAAGAATGTGAATTCTGCAGCTGCTGGATGAAACATTCTATAAGTATCTATTAGGTCCATTTGGTCTATAGAGCAGATTACATCCAGTGTTTCATTACTGATTTTCTGTCTGGATATTCTGTCCAGTGCAAAAAATGGAGTGTTGAGGTCTCCAACGATTATTGTATTAGAGTCTATCTCTCTTTTTAGCTCTGAGTGCTCCGGTATTACATGCATATATATTTAGAATTGTTATATCCTTTTGCCGAATTGACCCTTTTATCATTATATGATGACCTTCTTTGTTTCTTTTTACAGTTATTGTCTTAAAATCTATTTTATCTAATAGACGTATAGCTACTCCTGTTTTTTTTTTTTGTTTGTTTCCATTTGCATTGAGTATCTTTTTCTATCCCTTTGTTTTCAGTCTGTGTGTGTGAGATGGTACTTGTAAAAGTATGTTGCAAACTGTAAAATGCCATACATATTTAGGTGGCTATTAATGGATTTGTATCTGGATATCTTAAAATGTATTGCCAACTTAATGGAGCACATGGAATATAATTTAACTTTATATTAATTACTCAGGGTAATTATTTTGATTATTTATTACTGTATGGATTATATTGATATCTTTGATGGTTTATTTCATTCTCTGAATACTCTCAATATTATGTAGATGTCATTGACCATTTTTCTATTTATGTCCTATGATGAGCTTAGAGGCTACTGAGGGTGTATGGTGTTTGCGACTATTTACAAAATGGCTCCAGGTTACTGCCATATTTTAGTTGATTTTTTTTATTCTGCAACTTTTTATTGCGCTCTCTCAGTGGTTTTTGTATTTTGCTGTCTTTTCCTTCCTAATATGTTAGTATTTAACTATGGGCAGAGTTAAAGTCTGCAAGGCAAAAAAAAATTTTAAAGTTTAAGTGAATAGAGAAGCAATTATTTCTATTTCCATCAAATTAAAAGGAAGAAATTTTAAAGTAGTTTCTTTTAGAGTATAAAATGGTTGTTATTCTACATGATTGTGGATGTGGTTGCTGGTCATTTAACCCTGTTCAGATAAATGGGATATTATTGTATGTATTTGAAACTAACATTTAGTTTTCTTTAATGCTCAGAAATCATTTCTATTTCAGGTTATATTTTATCTTGGCCAGTATATTATGACTAAACGATTATATGATGAGAAGCAACAACATATTGTATATTGTTCAAATGATCTTCTAGGAGATTTGTTTGGAGTGCCAAGCTTCTCTGTGAAAGAGCACAGGTAAATTCTTCAGTTTAGTCTATTGTAAAAAGCCAGCTGGGCAAACATTTCAATTCACCTCCACCCTTATTCCTTTTTGTCAGAGAAAAATTGTTGCAATATATAAAAAGATGCTGAAATTTAATTTCTTAGCTCTAACATATTTGAGAACCTGAGCTATGTTTGAGACCTAGCTCAGTCATTACTAGCTGTGTGATGAGGTAAATTGACTTAACCTAAGTCTTAGTTTCCCATTTATAAAATATGGATTATATATATATATCATGTGGAGGTTATATTTCATGAAAAGACTTTGTATGAAAAGCATAGAGTTTGGCACATAGCATTCAAATGTTAATTTATATACTATAAATTATTATTCTAATCACCTTCAGAAACAGTCTTTATACCACCATGTGGTAAAGCTTAAACTTGAGCCTTAGTTACTTTGGAAATCATTTTCTTTGTCATATGTCATTATAGCACTTATCAGCAGAATTTAGCCCAGGTAACATTTCTAGAATTATTCTTTTGGAAATTGAATGTTTTTTCAATCATTCTTACCTTACGTTTGGAATTGTCACGTTTGATTTAGTGCAGTCAATCTGTGTTGAGCTTTACCATTTGTATCTTAATAAAGAGGATGAATACTTTTCACCTGAAACAGTTAACTAGCTTCTAGTGTTGAATGCTCTATAATATAGCTAAAAAGATGGTAATTAAATGAGATGTTTTAGCTTTAAAACAATTTCGTTAATATAAACATAATATATTGTTGAACATTAAGGAAAGACAGCTAAGAAAAGTATGGGAAAAAATGACTATAGTTTGTCACCAAAAGGTATTTTTAGTAGTCATTTTCATATTATGTGCAGATGTATGTTTTAACCAAGTTGTGAACATAGTACTATATTTAATTTCATCTTAATTTCACATATAAGCATCTTTCCATTGACAAACCACTTGTATTTAACATTGATTCACATTGTCGTTTTATACTTGGCTTTGGGATATAAGATTTACTTTTATAAGTTTAATCAATATATTTTTTCATCCTTTGAATATTTAATCTTCTGGTAATATTTGGAGGTGTAATTTGTGATAAAATTATCTTTGACTTGAATTCTGAATGTTGAGAGATTAGAAATTGAGGAAATTGCTGACTTGAAAAAGGATATGGGCCAGGCATGGTGGCTCACACTTGTAATCCTAGCACTCTGGGAGGCCGAGGCGGGAGGATCTCTTGAGCCCAGGAGTTCGAGACCAGCCTGAGCAAGAGTGAAACTCCATCTCTACTAAAAATGGAAAAAATTAGCCAGGTGACTAGGAAAAAAAAAATTAGCTGGGTGTGGTGTCATGTGCCTGTTGTCCCAGCTACTTGGGAGGCTGAGGCAGGAGAGTTACTTGAGCCCGGGAATTTGAGGTTTCTTTGAGCTAGGCTGATGCCACTGCACTCTAACCTAGGCAACAGAGCAAGACTCTGTCTCACAAAAAAAAAGAAGAAAAAGGATATGAATAGGAGTATTGTGGGGTTTCTTTGTGTGTGTGTGTTTGGAGGATGGGGTAGGGAGGTTTAGGTTGCTGTATCATCTTTCCCAAGGGTGAAAAGAGATAGTTGGGGTTGGTACTTTCCCCTTAACGCTGAGAATTAGAAATGGTATTTTCTGACAAACATTCTCTAAAATCGTTAGTTTTAAAACTTAAGAAAAAGAAAAATGTATCCTGACATCAATGAATACTGGGATAAATGAATTGTTTTCCCATTAGGATATAAGCTCCATGAGACAGTGGTTTGTTTCTGTTTTATTCTTTGTTTTTCCCCAGTGTCTAGAATAGTTTTGACTGGTACATAGTAGATTCTAAGTTTGTATTTATTGAATGAATGAATACTGCTTTATGTTTTAATAAGTTTTAAGATCAAAAAAGAAAATCCTTTAGATGATTGATCTAAGGTTGATTAAAGTCAAGAATATACCAAGTTTCTGTCTAGTGGGTTTTGCGTAACTGACTACTATTCTAGGCAGTTTGTTTCTAAGCACAGAGCTACAAAAATTCATTTCTGTTTGAAAGTAAATATAGTAGTTGCTTGCTGCTTGCACACCCATTTTGGGGGGAGCCTTTTGGTAAAGTGCCAACAAAGCACACTTGGGGAAATGGAGGTGTGAGGGCTTTCACCCTGAGAGACCTTACTGATTATTAAAAGTAGCTGTATGTAGTCATCGTGCTACTTACTGTGGTGCTTTCAAGGGTCTAGAACATTGCCAGTGATATAATTTGAATACAGTGATTTAAAATTTGGTTTTGAATGTGTGCAGTAGTTCATACTAAATATGGATTTAAAAATATGGTTAAATTCAGTTTAATTTTTATTTTAAAATGAATATTTCTTGTTTTTTTTTTTTCACCCACAAGGAAAATATATACAATGATCTACAGAAACTTGGTAGTAGTCAATCAGCAGGGTAAGTTAATTTTGAACATCATATACCATAAAAACATTTTAAAGATGTTTTTATTTATGTGCATATATTTTATAATTATGATTCTCTTTAAAAGTTGCTATAAAAGTCATACATTTAACAGGAAGAAGTATGTATGAGGCTAAACATAAAACTAAGGTTCTAATGTAAAGCTGAATATTTGATGTGAAAGGTAGATAATTTCAAAAGCTGCTGCTTAACAGAGGCGTGATCAAACCTTGAGAAATGTATTGAAAAGCCTTGGAAAATAATGTAGCACCTAGGTAGACCCATGGAGAATGGTTTTTTTTTGTTCGTTTTTTGTTTTTGGTAATAGATGATACTTTGTTTACCAATTTGTGCAGGTAAGTGGCATTTTATGTCCCTACTTGATGTTTTTAACTGGTTATTTTTAGACTTGCAATTGTTAACTGGTTATTTTTGGGTAACATCTGCCTTTGATAATCTCATGAAAGCACTGGGTTCTTGTTCCAGAAAGATGCACATATACATATACATTGATATGTTGGTAAATGTTTAACAACCCACTGTCCATGGGAAAAGCCTTTCTTTGTGTGGTTGCTGATTTCCATGGTGTAAATACTCCCATTTTCAGGCTAGAAATATGGAGTTGGGATGAGATGTACATAGTTTTACTTTTGAGTGCTGGTAGGAGCTATCTTCAGTACACTACAGCCCTTAAGTTCGTCCTCGAGCTATAATTAAAAATTACTCTCAGAAGCTTGTTTAGTTCCCAGAATGAATTGACCACTCCCTTGTGCTCCCTCTCTCTATGTTCAGATTTTATTGTTATATTGCTTTGTTACACTTGTTTATATTTCTGTTACCTGTGTCTAGTCAGGTTTGCATTCTATCACATAGCATAGTGTTTTATTATGTTGTTTACTAAATGTGTTGAATTGAATACTTATTTTTCCAAAGTTAGAATTTAAAATCCAGAAAAATGGCCGGGTGTGGTGGCTCATGCCTGTAATCCTAGCACTCTGGGAGATCAAAGCAGGCAGATCACTCAAGGTCAGGAGTTCGAAACCAGCCTGAGCAAGAGCGAGACCCTGTCTCTACTAAAAATAGAAAGAAATTAATTGGCCAGCTAAAAACATATAGAAAAAATTAGCTGGGTGTGGTGGTGCATGCCTGTAGTCCCAGCTACTCGAGAGGCTGAGGCAGTAGGTTGCTGTGAGCTAGGCTGACGCCACGGTACTCTAGCCCGGGCGACAGAGTGAGACTCTGTCTCAAAATAAAATAAAATCCAGAAAAATGTATCAGCATCTTATCCCAAAATAAAAGAAGTTATTAGGCTGGTGACTTGGCATTTTATTGTTTTAAAGCTCTTCAAGATAATCATATGATGGCAGAATATACAACTATAGTATTTGCAGTAATATTTTGAATTTTCTGATGTTTCCCTGATGTATTCATTCATTCATTTAAATAAACTTTGGCAGATTGCTAGGAAACTTATATTAATGAGATGGTAACATGTAAATTACTTATTTCCATTCTGAGTTTTAGGTTTCAGTAGAATTAACTTCAAAAGTCCTATATCCATGTTCTCAACCAATAATGCTTCCTTTTTATTACATGTATTTTGTATCATCTCCTTTATTATACTACATCAAAAGTCCTGGATAATAAAACCTATCTATATGTGCAATTTAGGAAAATCAGTATAATGCCTTACCCATAGTATAAAAAGAAAATTAATACATGATAACATACCATTTCAAAATATTAATGTTCAGGCATGACTTCACTATTAAAATGAAAATGTTTCCGAGTGGGTAGTAAAGAGTATTTGATTATGATCCTGTATATATTCCAAATCTGAAACTTTGTCTTTTGAGCTCTAATTCTATATATCCAGCTACAAGCTAAACTTGTCTACCTGCATAACTCATTTTAGTTCATTATCTTCCCATCCAAATCTGTTCACCTTTCTAACATTTGTCTCAGGGAATGATACCACCCATTTGTTCACTCAAGATAAAATCTTGGAGTCTTAACTCCTTTCTCTCTTGCCTTGTATATCAAACACCAGACTAGGTCTTGTTGGTTTTTACCTTTTTAATTTCTCTTTAATTATTTTTTCCATGCCTTAATTTAGGCTTTAATACTTTGTTTTATTGTAGCTACTGTCTAATACTGGTTTACCTGCTAGAATACTGGTTTCCTTGCCTGTACCCTCTTTTTCTTCTATTTTCCCAGAGTGATTTGTCAATCTTCTGCTTAAAATTACCATTTAGGTGTTCATTGTTACTCTCTGGATATACTACCTTCTGTGAGCTAAGAAATCAGTTTTATTTTTTAGACTAAAACCCTTTTTAATGGTGAGTGGCTACAACATTGTCTTAGGGAAGATTCCGAAGTGTCCGCTGGGAAGAATGCAGTAATGTGGGAATGACATCATGAGTGTTACTTGTTGACATCTTTGTGCTGTTTGTCTAGACACACAGAATACTTTACAGTCTGACCCTGTTTACATTCCAGTAAAAATGAACTACCTGTAGTTCCTGCAACAAGAACTATTTGCCTCTGGATTCTTTTTCACATGCTAGTCTGTAGTCTGGAATGGCCTTTCCTATCCCTATTTCTACATCATACTACAAAACCTTTCCTGATTCTTTGCTCCTCAGACCCTCCCCTCTCTACCAAGTAGTTACTATTCCATCTTCTCTGTGAATTTATACACAGAGAATTTATATACATCTTTTAATGTGTTTATTGTACTTTAGAATTACTCTTTTATGTATCTTTTGTATTAAAATTGAATTATTTTTATCTGTATTATGTAGTAGCATGGCACTGGCATCTGGGGAATGCATGTTTAATGTTTGTTGAAAGGTTAAATTGTGTAAGAGTTTATGTTGGACTGATATCTATTAAATAGCCTAGTTTGTGATTCTTTGTTTTCATTTTTTCTCAGAACCATCAGACTCAGGTACATCTGCGACTGAGAATAGATGTCACCTTGAAGGTGGGAGTGATCAAAAGGTAAACTTTAAGTAAATTTCTCATTCTAATATAATATTTCTTGAAAATTGGAAAGGTTATTTAAAACACAGAATTTTAGTTTCCCGACATTATGTTCAGTTTGTCATATTTGTTTTTCTTGAATGCTTAGGACCCTGTGCAGGAGCTACAGGAAGAGAAACCTTCATCTTCAAATTTGGTTTCTAGACCATCTACCTCATCTAGAAGGAGAGCAATTAGTGAGACAGGTATATATGAGTATTTATTTGACACATTCAGACAGCCTTTTGGTGTTCTGTCTTTAACGAAGTTAGCGCTTTTAGGGTTAATGAAATTGTTCTGCTTTTTTGGTTTAGATGAATGAACTTCTGAGTTTATTTTTTTATTTTATTTGGTATCCAAATTGCTTTTTTTTTTTTTTAAATGGCTTTTTTAGCAATATTTTTCCTGCTGACTATAGCAGGCAATGTTTACTGTGCTCCACTGGAGTTTATAGTTAGCCAGCTCTCTAATATCAAGATAATTCAGGATAAGGACATAAACTCTATTTTAGCCATTATTCTTAGTTACCTTTGCAGTTAAAATTTTAAATTGTTTTTAATAAATGATAAAGCATACCAATGTGTTTTAAAACAGAAATAGGAAGGCAGAGGATATCTTATGAAATATGTGGAACTAAAACAAATGGGGAGGTACTTGCGGAAAATATTTACATCTGTACCATATGCCAAAATGAATTCTAAATAAGTTTAAAATACAAATGAAAAAAATACAAGCTATTTGAAAGATAGTCACTTTAAAAACTGAGTGTGCCTGTGGAAGAGATAGTCACTTTAAATTTGACAATGTTAATATCTTCATTACATAAAAAGTTCCCAAAACAATACAATAAATATTAAAAATTTGAATAGCAAAAAAGACAAGAAATGAACAGAAGTTTTTCACAGTCAATACAAATAGCTAAATAACTATGGGGAGGGAGTGAATTTTGGTGATTTTAGCTTTATAGATAAAAAGACAAAGGGTGCGGGGAGCAGTGGCTTGCTCAGTCCTGTAATCCTAGCACTTTGGGAGGCAGAGATGGGAAGACCACTTGAGACCAGGAGTTCAAGACCAGCCTGAGCAAGAGTGAGACCCTGTCCCTACAAAAAGTAGAGAAAGTAGCTGAATATGGTGGCAAGAGCCTATAATCCCAGGTACTTGAGAGGCTGAGGCAAGAGGATGGCTTGAGCCTGGGAATTTGAGTTTGTAGTGGGCTATGATGACACCACTATACTCTAGCCAGGGGTGACAGAGCACGACTCTGTCTCCAAAAAAAAAAAATACCAAAACGGATGTCTTTTGGTCTGTCCAATTAACAAAGATAAATTTTTTACTCATCCTTGCAACTTGTGTATTGGCACTGATACACTATTGATCTATCATTTGGTATAAATTGGTTAAATCTTTATGAATTATAAACGCTTAGAGTTATTAACGTTAACCTAGTAATTAACTAAATAAGTGAAAACTGGTGAGTTATGACACTAAAATATTAATAGTCTCTCAGTGGTAGAATTACAGATGATTTACATTTCTTTTTCTGTTTTCTTTAGATTTCTTCAGTGAGTAATATACTACCCTAATCAGAAAACCCCCAATTTTTTTGATGAAAGGAAAAATATGGATCAATAGCATAGTTTAGGCTTCTTGCCCACATCATTCAACCAAGATCACCTGTTCTTACAGAGACTATAAACATGGTTAAGAACTTGTGATTGGCAGGGCGTGGTAGCTCACGCCTGTAATCCTAGCTCCCTGGGAGGCCAACGAGGGTGGATTGCTCAAGGTCAGGAGTTCAAAACCCTGGTCAGGAGAGCGAGACCGTGTCTCGACTAAAAATAGAAAGAAATTAATTGGCCAACTAAAAATATATAGAAAAAATTAGCTGGGCATGGTGGCACATGCCTGTAGTCCCAGCTACTTGGGAGGCTGAGGCAGGAGGATTGCTTGAGCCCAGGAGTTTGAGGTTGCTGTGAGCTAGGCTGACACGTGGCACTCTAGCCCAGGCAACAGAGTGAGACTCTATCTCAAAAAAAAAAAAAAAAAAAAAATTTGTGATCTAGTTATGGAAACAAAACACACAGTATAGGATGTAAGAGTGTTTTGGGAATTCATAGGAAGAAGAGATGGCTTTTTTTAATGACTTCTGACTAGGAAGGTCAAGAGACAGAAATGGAATGAGCAAAAGTGCGAGAATTGTACTTGTTTCAGGCATATGGATTATACTTTAATCCCATAATCCTGTTGAACCCCCTTGCACCTACATCCTTAAATAATTATGTAGATATTTCTGAGAAATTGTTCACAAAATGTTGCACTATTTTATATTCCTACGAACAGTGTATAAAAATGTCCTTTCAAATCTTCTGTGATAACTATCTCTCATTTTAATTTTTGTCATTTTCATGGGTGAAAAATAATACATTTGAATTCTCATTTCCTTGATCCCTAGAAAATATATTTTTCATATGTTTACTAATCATTTGTATTTCTTTTCTGACTTTTTGTAATTTTTGATTTTTTTTAAAAATTGAGTTTATCTTGATTTGTTAGGAGGACTTTAATATTTATGAAATATGGATATTTAACCATTGTCTATTATATGTTGCATATATTTCCTTCTAATATGACATTTGCCTTTTAACTTTTGTTTATGGTGTTTTATGGTTGCCATGTAAACCTTAATGTGGTCTAATATTGATAGTCTTTTTTTTTTCAGGGCTTTGTAGTGTTATGAAATACTTCCCCACACTTAATATTATAAGAATATTCTCTTATAGATAGTTGATTGGTTTTGTTCTTTATGTTTGGCTCTTGAATAGACTTGGAATTTATTTGCATGTCTCATATTAGGTAGGACTCTCATTTATATCAGACAGATTTGGCTAACGTTTTGACTTCTTAAGTTAGAGATAATTTTTTATTTAAAATAAAATGGACACAGTTTTCACTGATTCTGACATCTGTTGAAAATACAGGATAACATAGAAATCGAAACATTAATAATACCTTCTGAATCTTAAATTCAGCTGATGGAAAAAAAAGAAAAAACAATACCCTCTAAGTAAATTAAACATTTTTGGTTCTTTTCAGAAAAAAGAAATCTTATATTCTAATGTTTGGTTTTGACAGAAAAATCTTAGATTTAGATTAATAAAAGCTTTAGATTGATTAAATTAATTGTGCTTTATGGAGATGAAGCTCTAAAGGAAGAATAGAAAGCTTTTTAAGATACAGTTTTGTAACTCAGTTGGACAGCTTCTATAAAGCAGTGTTCATTTTTGAAACAGTAATAGTAATTCACCATTTATCTGTTTAATTTTCTGTTTACTTTTGTTGAAACTAAGCTCAGTTTCTGAATCAATCACAGTACAGTAATTTACTGTTTTCCTTTACATATCCAGAAGAAAATTTAGATGAATTGTCCGCCGAGCGACAAAGAAAACGCCACAAGTCTGATAATATTTCCCTTTCATTTGATGAAAGCCTGGCTCTGTGTGTAATAAGGGAAATATGTTGTGAAAGAAGCAGCAGCAGTGAATCTACAGGGACTCCATCAAATCCGGTAATGTTCTCATTTTAAGTAAAACAAGACTCTTATTTTTAAAATCTAGTCTTAGCCATCCTAGTAGGGGTGGGGAACCTTTGGTCTTGGGGCCACATGTGCACTCTGGATCCTTGAGTGCAGCCTTTAGACTGAATCCAAATTTTACAGAACAGATTCTTTTAATAATAATCGTTTTGTCTGCTGCTAAATACAGTGGTGAATTTTACTTTCAAACAAAACTACTGTATAGGTCTTCTCCGCCTCCAACCCTAGCTTTGGGGCGAATGGTGGGAGATAGCGGAGTAACACTGGTATTGGTAAAATTAGAATCAATATTAATAGTTATTAATGTCACCCTGTGTATTAGAGAATCTTTGTGGACCACTACACCAATCATAGATTCAAATAAATTAGACTATAGCATAGTCTGAGAATTTGGAAGTTACACTTTTTTAAAAATAAGGGAATAAAACCCAAAATTTGGTTCAATTAAATAGCTTAGGATTCTAAGACAAATTTTCTAAGACAATATTTAGAATATATATTTTATTACAGCTGTCAGCAATAAGTCAGCATAGTCTGAGCTTCACATTTGCCATACATAGGTCTAGACATCAGGGAAGGTCTTTTTACTAATGCTGTGACATACGGGTATATTATTGCTTGGATGTTGTGAGAATATTAGTATGTTCTGATTACTGATACAGAATTTCAAAGTATTAGCCAAAAATAAAACTTTTAAGAGATGTCACTGAAGGAAGTTTGTTAAAAAAATTTCTGCTAACAAGAATGCTTGAAAATGAATGGAATGTTTTCTTTCGTATTAAATAAACATTATGAAAATTGGAACCTTTCTTTGAAATATGGCAGTGTCTCATGGTCATTATTTCTGGATATTAGTGATCATTTTATATAGTTCTCTAAATGATGTAGGAGACCGAATCAGCTGTGATAGTAACCCTATTCTTATGTCCTGTATCATCTTTACATTTTTCTCTTCCAAAGCAGTGATTGTGTGAATAATGACCTGCTTTCTTGAATTAGTGCTGTATTTAACAGGGCTGTTACATGTGTAGGCCACTAGGTGGCATCGTGAGCCCCTGCTAAGTGTGGGAGCAACTTCTTCATTCAGCAGATGTTTATGTCGTTTCTGTGCCAGGTTTCATGGAGTGGAGATACAGAGGTAGTCAAGGTATTAATACACATGGTTCCTGCCCTTGTGGGGAGAGAGACCATTAACAATTAAATGATGAAACATTTAATAATAAATCCTATACAAAATACAGGTTCTTGAGAACAAGTATGTGTGATCTGAAAATTGAGTCAAACTAAAGAAAACTTGATTGGGTACACAAACCACAAGTTTGGTTAATTTTATTCTTTACAAATGGCTTAAAAAAGAGAATTATTATACTCCATTTAACTTAATGCTACTGTTTGTTTTTTTTACTGCTAGTCAAGTGAAGCAGTGGGTTAACTTACAGTCTTTTTAAAAGTTGTATAAGAATTCTAGCTAAATGGTATTTGTAGTCTTTGTTACTGCTTTGTACCTGGGACACTACCTTGTTATCAAAACAGAGTATAGAAGGGTATTTCCATTTTGTTGTTGTCAGTCCTGTCCCGCACTCTTATAAAAATCCTATTAAAAATCTGTTGTTTTTTAGCTCAGTCCCTAGTTGTAAATGCTTTTGATATGGCCAACTTTTTTCCCTTCATTTTAGTTATAATCATCATTTAGTGTCATTGTTCATCAATTTATGAAGGGAGTTAAAAGTGTATTCCTTTCTCATCATCTTTTTCATTTAATAAATTGGGAAGCTGTCCTGTAGACTTAGTTACTAGGCAGTTTATATTGTATTTTAACATCTCAGCAGCCTCAAACTTAATTTACAGGTGGGAAAGCTAAGACTTGGGAGTTTTAAATAACTTATCTAAGGTTCCTACAACTAATAATTGTCACAATTGGAATTTAGACAAAACCAGGCATCTTTCAGATCAAGCCTGTCTGATGATTTTTAAATACATAGTATTTAACAATTTCTGAGTCATTTTTCTTTGAACATTAGCCAAAACTTCTTCAAACTGCTCCTAGTTTTGCATTCTTCATTGTACCTTAGAGTAGGGGTTGGCAAACTTTTTTTTTTTTTTTTTTTTTTTTTTGAGACAGAGTCTCACTTTATTGCCCAGGCTAGAGTGAGTGCCATGGCGTCAGCCTAGCTCACAGCAACCTCAAACTCCTGGGCTCAAGCAATCCTGCTGCCTCAGCCTCCCGAGTAGCTGGGACTACAGGCATGTGCCACCATGCCCGGCTAATTTTTTTCTATATATATTAGTTGGCCAATTAATTTCTTTCTATTTATAGTAGAGATGGGGTCTCGCTCTTGCTCAGGCTGGTCTCGAACTCCTGAGCTCAAACGATCCGCCCACCTCGGCCTCCCAGAGAGCTAGGATTACAGACGTGAGCCACCGCGCCCGGCCTGGGGTTGGCAAACTTAAGAGCCAGACCATTAATTATTGGGTTCTGCGGGCCATAGGATCTCTGTCGCAGGTGCTCAGTTCCACTATTGTGATACACAAGTAGCCATAGACAACAGGTAAACAAATGGGCATGGGTGTGTTCAGTAAAACTTCATAAGAATAGATGGGCGATGGGCTTAACAGTTTGTGGACCCTTACCACAGAATATGCTTTCTGAGACTTAATTTTTCTTGCGATTTAGTCTAAATATTAATGCACTGAAGACTTTAGTTAATTGAAGCATCTGGTTTTTGAGTTACTTTATTAGAGATGTTACCGTATTCTACCTTGATTTGTCATTCTAACCTGATTGCTAATAGAGCCCTTGTTAGGAATTAGAGCTGCATCTTGATGGATGTTGCTTTTACTACTATTTCTCTAACATCACTCTAAAAAAGTATTTTGACCTCAGAAGTCATAAAATAGTATGCTTTGGTTTTGTTTTTAGAAATGATGGAGATTAGAGATCATTTAATCTAAACTCCTTTTATTGGTGAAGTAGTTGTAGCCTTTAGAAGTTAAATGATATGTCCAAGGTTAAATAGCTACTTAGTGGCAAATCTAAAATAAGAAATGTGTGTATCATAACTCCTAGGCTTTTTCCAGTTGTAGCCTTCTGCTTAGTATATAGGCCCACGCATAGCCACTAATAGCAGATGTGGGCCTGAAGGTCTTACTAGGTTCTTACATTATTTATTAAAAGTCCTAAAATGAGGCGTCAGATGAGCAGCTACAGAATTTTAAAGATAAGTTTTAAAAAATTAAGTCTGAAAACTTTAAAAGAAATTATTTTCAAAGTTCATTAAAAAACATATATCATAAATGTGTGTCTTGTTACTAGCATTCTACCAATTTTAATATATAAAGATGATTAAGACAGGTCTTAGCTTTCAAAGTACATATAATTCAGATGAGAAACATGCATGCAAAATTATGTTTTGTGTAATATTTGTGAGAGTGTAATCAATGTCATACAAGTAGTAAAGATAATTAAAGGTGGAAGATCTCTTTCAGTTACAGTATTGATAGAGGCTTAGCTAATGAAGGATTAGTAGGATTTAGACACTGTCAAGTTATTCCTGTTATAGGAGGAAACTGTGGAGGTTGAGTGCCAAGATTAATTTAGGAAGCAATCTAGATCTTGCTGGATTCTCCATATTTAGTAAGGGAGGAAGGGGGTGTCTAGTCGAAGATAAGATGAAGATGTTAATAATACTGTGTATGTACCTTCAGTGTTATGGGGCTGTGGCCCTTTTCCTTTACGCATGGGGTTTTGAACAGGGGAAAAAATAATGGATTAATAGTAGTGATAACCTTGAACTTTAATCTAGTGCCAGTGTGTGGGATTGATCTGAGAAGAACATAGAGGCACAGGGATGAATTAGGAAGCTGTTACAGAGGCTAAGAGGTAATGTATATTAAATCACATTGTTTTTTTCTTATTTTAGGATCTTGATGCCGGTATAAGTGAACATTCAGGTGATAGGCTGGATCAGGATTCAGTTTCAGATCAATTTAGTGTAGAATTTGAGGTTGAATCTCTTGATTCAGAAGATTATAGCCTTAGTGAAGAAGGACAAGAACTCTCAGATGAAGATGATGAGGTAGTTTTTTTCCTTCCAATTATATTAGAAAATTGTTAAATATTTTCCATGTTTGTTGACTTTGATGAGTTTGAAATAATATATTCAGATCATTTAGATTTCACTTGAAATCCTTGCCTCTTGATTTGTTCAAACTAGAGTATTGGTTTGTGTACTGGAGGCTTTAATAATTATCATTTGATTTATATATTGTTATATTCCTGCTAATGTCAAGAAGTCAGTAGGCCTTAATGAACATTCTTATAACAATCTATTCATTTTTTAAAATATTCAATTACCCTCTTTTGATATTAACTTTTTATAAAAGTGAAACATATACACAGTTAAAGTCAAATACTACCTCCAGATCTATTTTCTAGAATTGGCTGCCTTCAACATTTCTAGCTATTTCTCTGGTATTTCCCCTCATATTTATGATATAAAACCACTTATGCTGACTGTTTGGTTTTAAATGTCATATCTATTGACTTTTCCCAGGGTGGATGAGGATTTCACTGTCCTCCATTTTCCCCCTTTATTCTCGCTCCATTTGACCATTGTGTCAGAATTTTTCATTTATAGTAATACACACTGTTTGTTTAGGACCTACCACTAAGAAGCCTTCTTTGTTGAAGGAAAAAAGGTGATGAATTGATGCTAATGAATTTGTTTTATTAGGTGTATCGAGTTACTGTGTATCAGGCAGAGGAGAGTGATACAGATTCATTTGAAGAAGATCCTGAGATTTCCTTAGCTGTAAGTATATATCTACTTTTTTAAGGAATCAAAAAATAACAGTGGGGTCAAGATTAGGAAAATATGTCTAGAAGTCTTCTCTCTGAAATGAGGTGGTTTTTTTTAAAGTTAGAATCTTTTCTTAAAATCTAAATGATTTAAAGCATTTTTCTTCTATTTGTTACAGTGAGATTTCTTGCTATAGTCTTTATTTTTATGTGCTAGAATTTGAACTTTGTAAGATTTTAATATGGAAAATATCAAGTGTGTACAGCACAGAGAGTGGTGTAATGTATCTTTAGTGTACTTACCCGACTTTAACAGTTACCAACATTTTGGCAATCTTGTCAAATGTAAACTTTCTTTTTTTTGTAAATGTAAACTGCTTTTTCTTTTTTTGAGAGGGAGTCTCCCTCTGTTGCCCAGGTGAGTGCCGTGGCATCAGCCTAGCTCACAGCAACCTCAGACTCCTGGGCTCAACCCATCCTTTGCCTCAGCCTCCTGGGGAGCTTGGACTACAGGCATGCACCATGACGCCCTGCTAATTTTTTCTATTTTTAGTAGAGACAGGGTCTCGCTCTTGTTCAGGCTGGTTTCGCACTCCTGTGCACAAGCAATCCTCCCACCTGGGCCTCCCAGAGTGCTAGATTACAGGTGTGAGCTACCGTGCCTGGCCTAAACATTTTTAACATTGCCTCATATTATAGAATATGGTAGAATTTGCCATTTAAGAAATTAAGACTTAAATATTTACATCTCATGTATGTTTCAATGGGTTCCTGAGGTATTAGAAGGTTTTTAAAAAATTATTACTGCTTTAATTTTTGTTCTTAATACTGGCTTTTATTATATTTGAATGGGAAATAAATTCCATTTTTTTCTGAGTTGGAAACACTAATTATACAAATGCAAAAAAGATGAAATGTTAAGATCTTTTTCAAAATTTTTGCTGTAATAGTAGAAAATAAGTAGTTGACCCACATGATACCAATTCGAGTAAAATATTTAGATATAGATCTTGCAATTTATTAGACTTTTTGAAGCATTTTCTGTCCCACATTGCAAGACCTTTGTCTTTGGTTTTAGGGGAAACCACCTTTGATAACTTGAAAGAACCAATGTGGGAGAATGACCAGTCTCTGCCCTTATTACTACTGTCTTATGTCATTTGTCAGCCAATCTCAAAATGGTTACATACTCATGTCACAATAGAAAGGACCTCTCATGGCTGTTTTACCTGTAATGTATCCTCAGGCAAGAACCATGCTTAAGTTAAGGCAAGGAAATAAGGATATATTCAGTAAGAAGGCTGAGAATGTGGGAGTTTATTATTCAAATTGCACAGTGGAAAGGTTTGGGAGAGAAAAAGCTTGGATAAGGAAGAAGCACTGAGCAGTTACAGATTTGGAACACTGGAGAAGCTAGACAAAAGGGCATGCATGCATTATGGATAGCGACCAAGGATGACAGGTTTTGCTGAGAAGAATGTTGTAGCATTTCCCTCTTGAGTGGAATTAAGGAGTACTCAGTTGAGCCATGGGTTTAGAGCAGGGGTCCTCAAACTTTTTAAACAGGGGGCCAGTTCACTGTCCCTCAGACCGTTTGAGGGCTGGACTATAGTTTTAAAAAAAACTATGGACAAATTCCTTTGCACACTGCACACATCTTATTTTGAAGTAAAAAAAACAAACAGGCAAAAACACCTGCATGTGGCCCTCGGGCTGTAGTTTGAGGATGCCTGGTTTAGGGCATAGCTAAGGTAGTCCTAGCCACTGGTATTGGGAGGCTTTCTCTAGGAGGCACATTTCATCTAGATTGATTAGGTGGACTCTAGGGATAGTGTCCATGAATGAGGCTTTGAGGGAGTGGGTCCATGCTTCTTTACAGAGTAAAATATCCCGTAGCACTTGCTTCAGCTAAATGAACTAACTGTATCTGTATCCTGAAACAGATAACTTTACAGGTATTAATATCACAGTAAAAGCCGGGTGCGGTGGCTCACTCCTGTAATCCTAGCATTCTGGGAGGCTGAGGCAGGTGGATCGTTTGAGCTCAGGAGTTTGAGACCAGCCTGAGCAAGAGTGAGACCCTGTCTCTACTAAAAATAAAAAGAAATTAGCTGGACAACTAAAAATATATAGAAAAACTAGCACTCTGGGAGGCTGAGGCAGGTGGATTGCTCAAGGTCAGGAGTTCGAAACCAGCCTGAGCAAGAGCGAGACCTGTTTCTACCAAAAAATAGAAAGAAATTAATTGGTCAACTAAAAATATATAGAAAAAAAAAAAATTAACCGGGCATGGTGGCACATACGTGTAGTCCCAGCTACTCGGGAGGCTGAGGCAGAAGGATTGCTTGAGCCCAGGAGTTTGTGGTTGCTGTGAGCTAGGCTGATGCATGGCACTCTAGCCTGGGCAACAGAGTGAGACTCTGTTTCAAAAAAAAAAAAAAAAATTAAAAGTATCACAGTAAATATATTTTTAGTATCAGGATTTTTCAGACTGATATGGCTGGGAAAAAAATGTGCTTACCGTCTTATACTTGTTACATAACTATTACATGTTGACTTTTTAAAATCTTTGTTTTATTGTATATATTTGAGGCATGCAAGTGTGATGTTTTAACATATATATAGTGAAATAATTACTACAGTCAAGCAAATTAAGTATTGTTGTCTCTAATAGTTATCTTTTTTGTCTGTGTGGTTAAAGAACCTAAAATCTACTCTTAGTTCATTTCCAGGATACAGTATTATTAACTATAGTCTTCATGCTGTACACATTGACTATTTTATATAAAACATGAAATGCTGAAAACTGAGCTGCGTGATATATTTTACCTTATACAGAAGTTGCTAATATTGGTATGACTAGTAAAGCGTTACAGAAACTTTGTGTCTTATTTCATTGAAGGACTATTGGAAGTGTACTTCATGCAATGAAATGAATCCTCCCCTTCCACCACATTGCAACAGATGTTGGGCGCTTCGTGAGAATTGGCTTCCTGAAGATAAAGGGAAAGATAGAGGGGTTATCTCTGAAAAAGCCAAACTAGAAAACTCAACACAAGCAGAAGAGGGCTTTGATGTTCCAGATTGTAAAAAAACTACAGTGAATGATTCCAAAGAGTCATGTGTTGAGGAAAATGATGATAAAATCACACAAACCTCCCAGTCACAAGAAAGTGAGGACTATTCTCAGCCATCAACTTCTAATAGTATTATTTATAGCAGCCAAGAAGACGTCAAAGAGTTTGAGAGGGAAGAAACACAAGACAAAGAAGAAAGTATGGAATCTAGCTTTCCTCTTAATGCCATTGAACCTTGCGTGATTTGCCAAGGTCGACCTAAAAATGGTTGCATTGTCCATGGCAAAACAGGACATCTTATGGCATGTTTTACATGTGCAAAGAAGCTAAAGAAAAGGAATAAGCCCTGCCCAGTATGTAGACAACCGATTCAAATGATTGTGCTAACTTATTTCCCCTAGTTGACCTGTCCATGAAAGAATTACATATTTCTAACTATATAACCCTAAAAGTTTAGACAGCATGAAACATTTTTATTTACATATATCAAAGTGAGAAAATATCTCAATCCATGAAGATTTCTTCTCTTTACTGTAATTTACCTACTTTGGGAGGGAAATAGTGACTATTTATTTGCTTTTAGGAAAATTTCACTTCTGTTTATATTTGGCTTTTAATGTAATTTGAATTGGATATATAGCTCCATCCCTTACTCATCCCCCTCATTTTAAATAATTTCTACTTTCTCTTAGAAGTATCTGATTTTTAAAAATAATATATATATGTAGGACATCTAAATGTAACTTATTTAGTATCTTTCATGTAAGGAGAAAATGTGTTGACAGGTGTGAATATTTAAAATTTTTGATACTCCTAAATCTTTTGATTTTTGTTTTTCTCTCCTGAGCGGCATAAACATACTCTAGGTAAAAGAGTTAACAGTTGTATTTGGTGCTATGTAAGTAAAAATGTACTCCTTATTCTCTAGTCTCTGGTTATACTGTAGAAAGGATAGGTGGTGATGATGTTAGTGAGAATTGCCTCATAAGACAAAACTTTTTTAAGGCTCCCTAGTAAAATGGGGAATTGTCTTGGGAGTCTAACCTAGTATACCAGGCCCTTTGTCACAAAGGATCCTTTTCAGGATTGAGTGGAATCTGTTGCCCCTATGTTGAAAAACAGCTCTAAGATGCTTTGAAGGACCTTCTTGGGCTGGGTTATGTGGTTCCTGGTAGTTGTCTAGGTTTCGGACCTTTTTTTAAGGCCAGTTTTAGAAACTTGTGAATTCAGAAAATTGATAAACAGAATTGCTCATTTTAAACTAGCTGAAAAGGTTGGTTGTAAGTTCTTTCTGAATTATGCAGAAATTAGGTATCACTTTCCTTCAAGAAAGACAGGGTCAGACATGGGATTCTAAAATATCTGTTGGCTTCCTGTCAAGCTTGGCATTGGTCGGTAAGGACCGTGCATATGGAGAAGTGTTAGTTCCTTTTGGGGCCCATCTTCCCTGGCCATGGCATGATGTTTGTCTGCACCTGTTGCAAGCTGTTCAGATTCTGTAAGTCCATATGTCATAAAAACTTTAAAAAGTGCAATTCTCACAAGGTCAGGTAGACTAAAAAGCATTCTGTAAAGCGGCTAGTGTAAAGACCTAATTCATTTGATTTTGAACAACAGAAATGAGTCTATCAAATGCCAACAAGAGCTATAGAATAAAACTGATGGCTCAATGAAGAAAGTTGAAGAGATCAAACAGAAATGCCAAGCTAAATTTATAATGAACAAATTCAAGAAAAATAAAGAGCTACAGAAAGTTCAGGACATCAACGAAGTCAAGCAAAACATCTTATCTGGGCCCCTCTTGGAGGTAAAGGAAAGCAGCTGAAGGAAAAGAAGCTATAGCAGTTATTAATACAGTAACATGTGGACATGGAATATGTTTCTTAGAAAATCTCATTGCAACCATTTCTGTATGTACATTTGAAAATCTCCTTTAGAGAGTTAGAACCTCTAAATTATTGATTTATTTTTTACATAACCCCACTCAAAGGTGATTAAAAATACTTCCACATTGCTGTTTGCAAAAGGTGATATTATGGATGTTAGATTGTGTCTCAGTGTTAAATGTTTACTGTTAGATGTGTGAATCATGGAAATTCTGTAAATACAGAAGTGAAATATGGACATAAAATGGTCATGCCCTTTGGGTAATGGTACCAGGTAGCATTTATGTAATAACTAATGGCAAAAATTCATGTCTAGTGATATATAAAATAAAATTTTATTTGTAGTAAAATGTCTTAGAAGGTAGGATACAACAAGGAACTATCAATTTGTGTGACAGTGAGCCTCAAATAATATATTTTAATTTGATTTCAGTATTTCCTATTTTGGTTTATTAGCATCTTAGAAGAACATAATGGCCTTATATAATGAAGCCTATTTATGCTGTACTGTCTTGACCTGGTTTCACTGTTCTTATGGGTAGTTGTGGATGTTGGAGATGAGAGCTGAATACTTCTTGCCCGAAATGGCACTATATTATTTCCACTTTAGCAATTACTCAGTTCTAACTTGTGATGCCTAGTAGAACAAGGTTTATTTTTCTAGCCTAGCAATTGAATCTAGAAGCAGAGGAATCCCAGTGCCTTTAACATTTATGTGGTTTTTTGTTTAAAAAGCTTCTTTCTGCTTCTGGAAAACAGAATTTATGGATAGAACATCTGTCCATTATTTGCACATAAAACCCTTCCTAATGGGTACAAAGTTACAATTAGGCATAAGTTATTGTGTTCTGTTGCATAGTAGGGTTACTATAGTTAACAATAATGTATTGAATATTTCAAAATAGCTAGAAGAGAGGACTTGGAATGTTCTTACTTCAAAGAAAATGATAAATGTTTGAATTGATGGATATGCTAGTTACCTCAGTTTGATCATTTTACAATGTATACATGTGTCAAAACATCACATTTTACCCCATAAATATGTGCAATTATTGTAGATCAATTAAAAATTCTAAAAAAAATTTCTAAAGTAAAAAGATATCTCAGACTGTGGAGATTAACTTCTTGATTTATATTTAAATAATCTTCAGCAAAGTAGTGAAAGTAATCACCTTGATCTAAGGTCCCAGTGTTCTCCTGTGTGAGTTGTACATCCAGGTGAGGACAATAAAATCAAGTGAACTGTAAGTTTAGACTCAACCTGAGGGATGATTTTGCATAGCAACTTTATGTGCCAATTACAGTACATGTTTTGAAACCATGTACACACACCATGCACACACAACTTACCCATCGTATAAGTAGGAATCAAATGGCTGAAGTGATCAGTACTCCAGCTTTGGAGGTCCTCAAATACAATAAGCTTTATTTGGAATTTATAATACTTCAACTAGAACCAAGTGTATCCATTTTTTCTGAGGAGGGTTGATAGTATAAATGAGATTATAAATGAACTACATTTAGGTTATATGTCTGCAATGACTATGCTATTTATACAACATTTAAAATTTGCAAATGGATCTCTACATGCTTATGGATTACTAATGTCTTGATTGTCTAAATTTTTAGGTTTAATATACATATATTGATTTGCAAATAAAAGATTAAGAATTGTTTCAAGAATGTGATTATTGGTTCTTAGAAATAATTTTCTCATAATGAGTTGTTAAAAATTGAATGTCATCTTTGGGTAACTAAAGACACAAGTCTAAATGTGTTTCTTTTAGAATGGTCATGCCTGCCCACCCTGAAAGCACACTTACCACTGGGTAGCTTGATGCAGTTGGGAGCCTCATAGGCATTGAATAAGACCAACGTGAGAGAATAATGGTGTAGGTTAGTAGGACTAGGAAATGCTGTTTTCTCCCTATCCTCACTTGGCTCATCACATGGTAGCCTGGCTTAGGATATAGCTGGGAGGAGGGAGGGGATCTTAGGCTAACCATCATGCCACTTGTCAGCATAAAAAGCACTATTGTAGGGTATGGTGGCTCACACCTGTAATCTAGTACTTTGGGAGGATTGCTTGAGGCCCGGAGTTCGGGACCAGCCTGGGCAGTACAGCAAGACCCCATGTCTACAAAAAGTCAAAATTAGCTGGGTGTGGTGGTGAGTACCTATAGTCCCAGCTACTTGGGAGGCTGAGGCAGGAGAATTGCTTGATCCCAGGAGTTTGAGGTTGCAGTGAGCTATGATGATGCTACTGCACTCTAGCCTGGGTGATAGAGCTAGACCCTGTTCCTCTCTTCCCCCAAACCCCCCGCCAACTAAAAACATCCTGAAAAAAATATTGTCTGTACAATAAATGGCAAAAAAGAGAAACATTCTAAGGAAACAGTGGTCTTTAAAAGTTGATGTCAGAATTATGAGAGAATTGAAAAAGCTTTTCTTTAACAAAATCCCTCCTATAAAAATACTTTTTCCACCTTTTCTCACATTCGTTTTCTTTTTGTAAGAGGCATAGAAGACCAAATCTCTTCAGAGTTATACACTTTTTAACCACATGGTGGAAGCAACACATTAGGAGAACTGAAGGTATCCACTAATGGTAGACCCATCCTAACAGTGCTGAGAGAACACTCCAAGAGAAATTGCTGGCCTAGAGAGCAAAGAAATGATGGGAGTTCTAAGTTGTTAAACAAACCACTTCACATTCCTGTCCTAAAATCCTTTACTATTGTTCCTTCAGAGATTCATGAGACAAATACTGCCCACGAATACCATGCTTTATCTTCCTCCTTTTTTTTTAAAGAGATGGGGTCTTGCTATGTTGCCCAGGGTAGCCTTGAACTCCTGGGCTTGAGCAAGACCTTCCACCTCAGCCTCCCAAGTAGCTGGGACATCAGGCATGTGGCACTGTGCTGGCTCAAAAAATACTGTGCTTTAGTGTTGAAGGATGAATGTCCGTAACTTCATCAATTAGGAAAAAATTGCTTTTTTTTTCTTTTTTGAGACGGAATCTCACTCTGTTGCCTGGGCTGGAGTGCTGTGGCGTCAGCCTAGCTCACAGCAACCTCAAACTCTGGGGCTCAAGCAATCTTTCTGCCTCAGCCTCCTGAATAGCTGGGATTACAGGCTTGGTCCACCATGCCTGACTAATTTTTTTCTATATATATTTTTAGGTGTCCAGCTAATTTCTATTTTTTTTTAGTAGAGACGGGGTCTCGCTCTTGCTCATGCTGGTCTTGAACTCCTGAGCTCAAACGATCCACCCACGTTAGCCTCCCAAAGTGCTAGGATTACAGGCGTGAGCCACCGTGCCCAGCCTGCTTTTAATGTATGTTATTTTAGTATAAACTCTGGAAAAGTCTAATGAATATGTAAGAAGGTGTAGCAATCATTTATGTAAACTGGTGATTCTAAAATTTGAGGTTCTATTCTATAAACCAGTTGTTTTTCTTCCATTATAAAAGCAATAAATAGAAAATCTCAAAAATGAAGCAGAAAAAGCAAAAACAATTCTACCATCCAGATATGTACTTATCACTGTCTATACATTTACTTTTTCCCCCAGCATGTCTAATATTTGAAAATTTTAGTTCATTTTAAAACCATGCCTTGCTTTTGTGGAACAGGGGATTGTAATGGCTGCTTTAAAGAGCTGCAAATTTAAATATTGAAGTCTAGTTAAAATATGCCAACGAGTTCTAAGGTGTCCCTGTATCATGAATTATTTTGAAAACAGGAAAAGTGTTCCAAGTTTCTTTTCTAAAATGAGATATTTATCACTTTAAAAAAATTATCTGTGGCCGAGTGTGATGGCTCATGCCTGTAATCCTAGCACTCTGGGAGGCAGAGGCAGGCGGATTGCTCAAGGTCAGAAGTTCGAGACCAGCCTAAACAAGAGTGAAACCCCGTCTCTACTAAAAATAGAAAGAAAATAATTGGCCAACTAAAAATATATAGAAAAAATTAGCTGGGCATGGTGGCGCATGCCTGTAGTCCCAGCTACTCGGGAGGATGAGGCAGAGGATTGCTTGAGCCCAGGAGTTTGAGGTTGCCACGAGCTAGGCTGACGCCACGGTACTCTAGCCCAGGCAACACAGGGAGACTGTCTCGAAAAAAAAAGTTATTTGTAATTCAGCCATTTCCTACTCAGCCATGTCTCATTTAAACTATATTTGTGTAGTTTGTTTCAGAGGGCAGATGGAAACTTGTGCCCAACCTTGGTCCTATGACTAGGTTGATATTAGCAGGGATTTGCATTTGATGAGGGTTAGGACTGTTAGTTTTCCAGTTCTGACTGGAGGCAAATTCTTTGTTCACTACTATGGTCTGTGTTTCAGAAGCACTTGAAAAATCAATAAAGTTTGTTATTCAGAACAAAAGACTTCTCTATCAGTATTTCCCAAAATGTATTTGCAGATTCAGGAATGTTAGTTCAAAGAGCTGGTACAAGGCTAAATTATTTAAGAAAGTGGTTCCGTGACTAAGTATGTTTGGGAAATCCATTTATTTTCTGCATGGTTTCAATTCTTACAACATTGGAATTTTGAATTTTCCAAAATTTTTTTGTGTGGCCAGAAGGCACACTTTTCATCCATCATCTTGTCCATGGCACACTGCCCCATGATATAAATTAATTTGGAATATATTACATATGATACAAATAACATATAGCATATGTAAAATGTTCTGGAGGAACTATCTGGACTTTGAAGAGTTGTTGCAATATTATTGCCTCATAAAAGGTCATTAAATTTGATCTTCCCTAGGCTTTATTTGGTGGCAATCAGTTCTCTCTAGTGGACTTTGTTACACTTGTATAAGTATTATTTTCAAGGTAATAGAAAGAAACAGCATTCGTTATTTTATGAATAATTAGTTCTTTATTGAGAATCAGAAATATTCTAAATTTACTAAACTAAGAGGTAGTTGTGGCCCCTCCCCAATAAACTTTACAGTCTTTGACAACTTGTGCATTTTAATAAATTCTTAATTATAGTACAAAAGAAAGTCACTAAGAAAACTTGTAAAATCAGCTATGAAACATCTATAAAAGGCTGTGGAGTAGTTCATATGGTAAAGTATGATAAAATGGGCTGTGAGCAATACAGTATAATATCTGCTTATTAGTTGGTATAACATAAAGTCTATAACAAACCCAAACTTCTGTTTTAGGTACAGTATTGTGAACATCTGGTGCTCTTTAACCAATCTGCCCATCATTGTTTTCTCCCCTTTTCCCATCTAAAGTCATGGGGAAAATATAAAGTATCTGTCATAAAATAAACATCAACTGTATTGTTATGATATAGAATAAAACAAACTTCTCAATAAGCAACTTATCCTGTTGTAATAAGACAATGTGCTATGCTTATTTTTTCTGGATTTCCTAGGAAAATATATTTCCAACCCAGCACTAGATATTTTTACTTTCCAAACATAGCACTAACTCATACCTTTTTTAGAAACAGATCACAAATACAAATTTGCTCCTGGAACAAACACAACATTGATTTCTTAGAAAGACTTTCAAAAATGTTGAGAAGAGGCTTTTATAATTTCTGATACATCCAACAGTTCAAGTCTGAATGTGATAAATTAAGCACCAAAATCAACACTGACACTTGCCTGCAGGGACTTAACATTTTTCTAAAATACTCTCCACTATTTAGATTCATTCATGTTAACATTTACCAAAATTTGAATAGGTACATGAGAAAAACCTATGTTATAATACTTTATGAAAGTTTCCTTAAATATTAGATGATCATTCCTAGCTAACCATTTTTTCAGTTTTCAGGTCAATTCTATTTATATCTGAGGCAACAGATTTGGTCTTTAATAAGGTATATTATACTACCTTCCAAATATTTATCAACCTGAGTGTTAACTATCCTCCCTCCACTGGGGCAAGCACCAAAAATGTGACAGATCCTACCACAGTTTCTAACAGTCACAGAATCGCTGATAAGCAGGGATCTTCATTTTACAAAGAAACTGAATGTGTGGTGGATTAGAACCCAGGGCTTCTGCCTTCTAATTATCATTTGAAAACTTTTATGTTGGTTTCTCTCTAAAAGAAATTATACCCAAACTTGGAGCTCAAGGAGCATATAGCCACCAGTCTCAGAGGGTGGGGGGGAAAGGTGTTAGGCAGAGAGGACTGAGGACCTGGTCTGGCCACAGTCAAAATGCTATGGTGGTGTTTTGTTTAGTCTTTAAATAATTTTTTAAGTTTGATTCTGACACAAATGTCTGATTTTAAAAACATTATTTCAATAAGAAATAACCCCACCTGCACCCCCTTAATTACATTCAGGCTTATGAACCTATTCAGATTTTAGTTCATGTCTCTTCAAAAACTGCTATCCTAAAGGAAAAGTTAGAACTCAGAATGCTCGGTTGAAAAAACTGTTTGGGAGATGATGGCAAATCAAGTTGTTTTATATGCTTTCATTTCTAATATATCAAAATCATTTTCTGCAATATTATATTACTATTAATACATTCAAGTCTACAATAAAGTACTGCTTATTTAAATAAAAATGATCAAGATACTCAGGTTATTACCAGATTTTATAAGTGGTTTAAAAAGAGACTACAAATTCTGTTTATATTAACATGTATGATTTTGTACATGTAGAATAAACTTGCACAGAAATGCCTACCAGATGCCCATGTTTTTACTCATTCTTTTATGGTTCTCAAGCACTCACCACGTACAAACCCAGTATGGTTTTATTTCTGGATCCTTTGAACTTTCCATTTAAAGTAAGAACCGTGGGTGATACACAGCACTTAGAAATCTGCCGACCAGAGTTGCTATTGTTTTTTTCTCTTTAACCACTTCGGTTCAGCGCTCACCGGCCGCGAACCCTTGCCCACAGCCGGCACTCATAGTCCTCAGGATAGTTTGTGCTGTGCGTTGACAACGAGTCCTTTTTGCTCTTGTGTGATGAGGAAAGCTTGAAAGCACTGAAAGCTTGTTTTACTTTACAGGCAGCTTTACTTGTAATGTAAATCAGAATAGGTAACATATACATATATGTTTTCATTATGTTATTTTTAAATGTTCACAATTTTATTTTGATAAATGAAAAATTAGAAAATTCATATCACGGCTGTTGGCTAAAGTCGATGCTCGGCTGTGGGCGTTCATCTGTGGCTATCGACTATAGTGGACGCTCATACTGAAGTGGTTAAGGAGTACCCCACCCCATCCCCTTAATTCTTACATGTAATGTTTTAAGATAGGGTAACTCTTATAGCGGAGGACTTGAAAACTATTAGTACTTCAAATTGAGTACTAATGGCAATTATTTTGTTTTCCCAGAAAAAAACCAAAACGTAGTTTGTAGTGCTGTTAATAGGTAACATAATACCTTTACCACCAACCTTAGGGTAAACTCAGGGTTGAGTAAAAGCAATGTATGTGGAACTTTTTCTTGATTACATACATGAAAACACTCTTCTGTCAGTGTTACTAATGAGCTGAAGATTGCCAAAGCATAAGACCTAGTTTCATAAAAATGACTCAAAGCCCTACACAGGACTAGGAGACAGGTTTCTGGAACCCCTTTTTCATTCATTCATCCAGTACCTACTATGTTCTAGGCTCTGAGGGTATAAAAATGAAATTTGCAAACAAATTAACAGGTCTTGGCCTTAAAGGGCTCATGCTCTACTCAAGAAGGCACATATGGAAGTAGAAGATCATAGCACAGGGTTGTAAATCCAATAATAGAGATAATCGGTTTACTTTGGGGAGAAAAGAGGAAGGGCCCCTAACCCCAGAATGCCTGGAGGAGTGGAATGGAATTGAATGGGATGATGGTCAGCAAAGGCCTACTGGTGGAGCTGATACCAGCACTGAGTTTTAAAAGGCGTGGAAAAGGAAATGTAGTGAGTCAGGATGGCATTCCAGATACAGGGGACACAAACAGCATATTACCAATTGATGAACTATTAATACAAGCCGTTGCCGATTTTTGTTTCAAACAGCTCCCCTCCCCCAAGGCTGTGTGGAGGATGCACTTGAAGAGACCAAGTCTGGGAGCAAGAAGCCGAAAAAGCTGTTGCATCGGTGCAGGGGAGACATGAGGGCACCTGTGGGGGTGTGACATGAGTTACACCTGTGGGGGCCGTCAGCGTAATAGAGGACTGTGGCACCGAGGGGCAGACAGGCAGGGTCAGAGCTCTGGAGGGAGAAAGACTGACTTGATTGACCTGTTGCTTTGGGGCTCTGCAGACACATCCCATCGGGCCTGTATTTTCTTGAGCCATTGAGACATGATTGCCTATTTTCTCTCATTAGAACATTTGCACAACTATTCCCGGTCCTATGATCATTTCTCCCTTTGCTGAGAACTAATCATCTATGGCACTTATTATCTCTCCACATGTAGCACTCATGGCAAGGTCCTTTACATAGTAGGTGATCAATAAATGGTTCATCTTTATTGCTTATATTCATCTGGCTCTCTGTATACAAAATTAGTTCATTTTTTTCTTGCAGGGACTTCTTTTTTGATTCTCAGGTTTAACTTCTTAAAAATTGTAAGGCTACTTCAAGATTAATTTAAGTGTAAATAAGCAGTACTTGCTAGGTAGGTGTCTTCTGTTCATGATCAAGACTGAATCATTCCTTTCATTACCACCACGTATCACATATTGCAGGATTTGGAAACATCCATTTCTCTCCTTCGGGAAGACCATGGAGTTTATCCAGCCGAGTTCCCACTAGAGGGAATCAGGTATGCAGTGACCTGGCATGAGTAATCCTTGATTCCAGGAGGTGATGGGGGTTGAGTTTCACATTTGACTTTATTTGAAAAATATGTGCAAAAGAGTCACTAAAAATAAGAACAAGCTAGGCTTTGTTGCAGCTGAGTGGCTTGGCAAATTTCTGTAAAGAGGGATCACTGGGCATGAAAGATTTGATACTTGGATAGAATCCAATTGCCCCTGGAATGGAAGTCGAATATCCTTTTTAAGAGCACTGAAGTTCTGGGATTTCTTTGGAATAACCACCTCTGTGAAGTGTGGATCGTATCCAGGAACTGTAACCTGAGAAGAAACAAGAAACAATTGTATGAGTGATTTCAGATGTTTTGTGGTGCCAACCCTGAAAACACTGATATCCACCACTAAAATGCAGCCTTTGTGCAAAGCTTGTCACAATCTGCCAGGTCTCCTGGACTGATATACCAGATTCGGTCCTGATCACTGGGTTACCCAATGCCTGTTGATAGAGACCATTGTTGTTAATATTGTTGCCAAGAATTACAACATGAAATAAAGACAGAGACAGGTACCTTGTCTGGGGAAGGGGTGGAAGTCGGGAGGTAGGGACAGCAGAATGATTCTGCCACCAGCATTTTTCATGGAGTGCAAAGGTAAAGAGTTAGCTCTTTCCCGTTGTCCCATGTCTGTACTTAATATCCTCCTTGGATATTCTAAGATCATTTATAAGTAGAATTATTTCCTCAATTTACTCCATTTTCTTTGCTGATTGAAGTGTACAAGTCTATTGTTCCCTTTAAAAGCTTTGATTTTACTAGTTTTGTTCACATGAGTCGGAATCTTCAGCTAGATTTGGTTTTTTGGTGGTAGAAATGATCGGCAAAAATAACTCAAATGCTAAACCAACTATAGGCAATGTCCACTAGAAATGCTTTCATTGTATATAGTGGGGAGGGAGAAGGATGCGGGAGTAACATTGACATCACCATTCACTGGCATGTGTTTTAGCCGTTCATTTCAGCTTCCACAGTCTTACCTTTTAATCTCGTCCCTGTGGTCAATACGCACTGTGGTAGTTAACTAATGGGAAATGAACAATTCATAACTTTATTTTATAAAGGTGTGGCTTATGTATGGGACTGCATAAAAATAATTTAGATTCGGTACAAGGAAAACTCTTTTTCTCCCCATAGAATGGAAATATTACAGTAAATAGAACAAAAATAAAGGGCTTTGTAGGCAAAGATTCACAGTAAATTGAGATTGTTGAAGCTCTATCCATCTTCTCAGTAGGAATGGAAGTTCCCAAGAAGAGGGTTAGCAATTGATGAGCCCTACTGTCAGGCACTAAGGGGATCAGCCATGGAGCTTATGTCCTAAAGATGAAATAATAATGTACCAAGTCATTTTTCACTACAGAAGAGATAACTACCTTCTCCAAAGGAGTAGCTCTACACAGAATGACTACTGTGGCTAGCATCAGACCTACTAAGCAAAGTAGAAGAATACTGAATTTCTCAAAGTCTCATCAAAGAGAAAGAGGTATAATCTGGCCTGAATCAGTATTCATTTAGTTCATTTACATAAACCTACTCAGGTTCAAAGTAGTCCATGCCCCCTTCTCCTAAAATAAAATGACTCAAATATGCATTAAAATATAATTAAAAATTGAAATTTTATTTGCATTGATTGAAAATAGGGCTGCAAAACATGTCTATCACTTGCTTAATACAGTGATAAAATTTGTGAATCAAATTTCACTTATAATGAATTGTAAGGAACTTGTCCTAATCCATTTTTTATAGTAGAAATTATGTTTCATGGAATGGGTATTAAATGGTATTCCACAAAGCTGGGAAGTACTTTTGCTACATTGCTTAAGTATTCTCATTATTAATAAGGTTGCATTTTTGAATCATAAAGATATCATAAGAAATAGGATTTGGCTATTTAAAAAAAATAATTGCCAGCTGGGAAAAAAGCATGAATTTTTCTGGTTTGTTCCTATCATTTCCACCTTTCCCAACCTCCTGTCAGTTGCAATTTTGACACTATCCTTTCCTTCTGTTCTGATGTATCTATTTTCGGATCTTCTAGACTTATTTTAGATTCCTTCTGGGTAAGTATTGTGAGTCCTATAATATTTTAATAACAATAACTAGTGTTACATACTTACATTTATTATATAGGACCCAGGCAAGAGAAGGAGATAATACTCTCCGAATTTGTTGGTTTTATAGGGGCAGATATGTTTTCTGTCTTGGACTTCAACAATTACATTGGGCAATGGATTTCCATTCTGATCAAAAACTTGACCCTTTACACCTGTAAGATGAAAAGAAAATTAAATATAAATACCACATTTTATGGCATATGAAAAAGATTCTTGTATATATTTAAGAAAAATATGCCCAATGTTTCTTGGCTGTTTTGAGTTAATAAAGTCTTAGAGAAGGGAAAGTAGACTTATTTTTGATGTAACTTAAAATACAGTCAAGTTACTAATCTGATTTACAGCTAGAATATGTTTGTTGTTGAATATTCCATTAATAGCATATATTATCGAAGTGAGAGAACACGGATGACAATCTAAGATCCACTCCTGTCATTTCTGAGTTGTTTACTCAGTCACCAAACTGAATTGCCACATTACCATTAGGTAGATTCTGTAAGATCCTAAAGGAAAACAATGTCCACGTTTTAATCTACAACAAGATACTTACCTATGCAAGGGACTTAATAGTTTTGTCTTGTGGTGAAACCTCATGGGAAGCAAAATTGTAATCACAAAGTTGCTTGGAAGCCTGGAGTCCGCTGACCGATAATGGCAGCCAGTATTTACTGAGCACTCAGTATATTCCAGGCTCTATGCCAAGTGTTTAATGTGCATTTTCTTATTCAATCCTCCGATCAACTCTATGTTATTGATTACTACCATGCTTTTACAGATGAGAAGACTAAGGCTTTGCATTACCAAATAGCCTTCTCAAGCTCACACAGCCAATGAAGTGGCACTGCCTAGCTGTAAACCTTCTAGTCTCCACGGCCCGCATGGAACTCATCACACTGTACCCCCCACCTCAAAACTTCAAGGCATACCTCTAACCACTGCTAGGGAGAGGCAAAGATATAAAATGTAACCAAAATGTTAAAAAAAAAAAAATGCATTGGGTGTGGGGCAGGTGGGGGGGAGGGGATGAGTATATGCATACATAGTGAGTGCGGTGCGCACCAGCTGGGGGATGGACACGCTTGGAGCTCTGACTCGAGGGGGGAGGGGAGACAAGGGCAATGTACATAATGTACATAACCTTAACACTTGTATCCCCATAATATGCTGAAATTAAGAAAACCTTCAGGAGTACAATTTTTTAAAGGCAATTTATATTTTAAGACTCTTATTTTAAGCTACATTTCACATTCCAGTTTGTTTACTCCAGTGACAAACCATGTTAGCTTAAGGTGAAGCCACTTAAGCCCAAAGACATAAATAAGAAAGAAGAGTCTATAATGATAAGATGACCTTGAACTATCCTTAAACAATTATACTCAATAATTATTTATTAGGACATAAAAATATGAGGCACACATTAGTTTCCCCCAGAAAAATTAAAATAAAAATTTTGATACTTAGCAATATAACCTTTATCTTGAACATGAAGCAAATTTCTATCTGACCTAAGCTGCCTTTTACTTTCTTTCCTAATTTCTGACTCTTCATTTTTTTTTTCCTCCAGAAAAGGATTTTTTTTTTTTTTTTTTGAGACAGAGTCTTGTTCTGTTGCCCTGGGTAGAGTGCAGTGGCATCATCACACCTCACTGCCACCTCAAACTCCTGGGCTCAAGTGATCCTCCGGCCTTAGCCTCCCAATTAGTTGGGACTACAGGTACGTGCCACCACACCTGGCTAATTTTTTCTGTTTTTGGTAAAGACAGGGTCTTGCTCTTGCTCAGGCTGGTCTTGAACTCCTGAGCTCAAGGAGCTTCCCAGAGTGCTAGGATTACAGGCGTGAGCCACCAAGTCCAGCCGAGAAAAGGAATTACTAACTACCATATCTCCTTTTCACTTTCTCAATATAACTATGTAAACCTCTATTTTCATATAATTTGTTCCTTCCTCTTTGGCTTCTGTCTGTCTCTCTTTTTTTTTAAAGTTCCATTCCTGTTTGGTATGCATCCTTTTGATATTTAGGTAGTATCTAACCATGAACTATTGGTAATAATTTGGTAACCTGATTATGCATTTATTCATTTGGGTTTCAGTGGCATTATTTTTGAAGAGCTATTTACATTGTGCCCTTCTTAGGAGGTCCGTTGATATATTAGGCAAACATAGCATATACCAATCGTCATAGCTCAGGGACACCAGTTAGGTCTCAATTTGAATCAAAGCTCCCAAGTCATTAGACATTCACAAGTCTCAATCTCATCACCTATAAAATGGGGATAATATGTGCCACCATCCAGGATGGCTGTAAGATTAAATGCAAGTAACACAAAACAGAAGGATCAGCAAATGTTAATCCTTCTTTCCTCTTATTTGGATTAAAAAAAACAAAAAACTATGTGAGGGAAAAGAGAGATTGGTTATATAAGTTTGGAGTTGAGACAAAGATACTAGATAAGTTTCTGCAATCTCTGTTCAATTTTGTTCCGTAAGAGCAGGAATATGTGAAGGAAGAAGCATGTATTTTCCTTCTCCAAGGCTCTGAGCTTGCTTATGGTTTTCCCACCACTTAGAAAATCCATGCATTTGAGCAAGACAGCTTGTGGTGGCTGGTGGTGTGTCTGTTGGCATCTTTGGTATTTTTCATTGGCTTCTCCAAAACCAATCAAATTAAACAAAACCAAACGCATAAAAAATAAAGCAAAACTATCTTTGAAACTGATACTACACCATCCTTTAACATCTATGATAATGTTGAAACAGAATTCAGGATACCTGTGATGAGTAGTTAGCAGAAGACACCAAGAAAAAAAAATGTCATGGTACCTTATAGAAAATTAGCAAATTTCTTCTTGGCTAGAAGTGACTATACTTCAATAGAACAGACTTGACGTCATTTGACATAAACAATGATTTTGGATGGCCTTAGGTACCTACACAACACCCGTGTGTCAGAGATACGGTTTGGATGTTTGGCCCCTCCAAATATCATGTTGAAATCTGGATGTGGGGCCTGGTGGGAGGTGTTTGAGTCATGGGGGCGGATCCCTCCTGAGTGGCTTGGTGTCCTCCCCGCGATAATCAGTGAATTCTTGCTTTAGTAGTTCCCAGGATAGCTGGTAGTTTAAAAGAGCCTGGCACCCCCTCCTCCCTCTCGTGCTCCTCTCTCACCATGTAACACGCCTGCTTCTCCTTCCCCTTCCACCTTGATTGGAAGGAAGCTCCCTGAAACCCTCACCAGAGGCAGATTCTGGAGCATACATCTTGCACAGTCTGCAGGACCATGAGCCAGATAAACCTCTTTTCTTTACAAATTACCGAGCTTTAGGTATTCCTTTATAGCAATGCAAAATGGACTAACACGATTCATTATGTGCCACAACTAAACAAAGGTTCCAATTAAACTTTTAAAAGGTTCTCTGCCTGCCGTTAAACATGGGAAAAGGAGGAATAAACTGTATTTGAGAGAATTTCTTAAAGTCTTTATATTCCAATTGGACGCTCACTTACCATCCTCTAAAAACCTGAAGACTTGTTTCCATGTGACCCTCACCTAAACCTGAAGGCAGTTCTTCCAGTTGTGGAAGCCTGGGGTATCTGAATACCACTCTGCTACTGAGCACAACAGACCATGCTTAAACATGGAATCTCTATTCAAAGGAAAACCCCTCCCACCAGCCAAGTGAAAGGTTTCCTTAGCCTTAACTATGTCTTTACAATATTTTGTCCACATACCACCAAACCTTTCACTTAGAGGGAAGTAACTGCTTTACCAGAAATTATGATTTATCTCTACATGCTGAAATTGAAACACTGAAAAAAGACCAATCAATAGACACCAAGGGATGCAGAGAGAGCCAGCACTGTTACGTCAGGGGAACAAAAACAATTTTGAAACATGCTCAGATAATACACAAAAGAGAAGACATAAAACAAACTTAAATTCTTTGGCCACATCTGGAGATATAGGGGAGAAATGTAAAGCTCTTTTTCCCTTGGAACTGCATTAGAGCTTCATGAATGAAAAGTCCTTGTGAGAATTAGAATTCTGCATCCAAATAGGTGGCTTCTGGAAATCAGATTTCCACAGGCTTCTGGAACTCAGCACATACCAGATTCACTCTGGTCCAGGTTGCTCAGGTTTCTGGGTGCTGTGAGCTGTTCCCCAGACCTCTGGGTTTAGAGCTATTTCAAGGAGTCCAGGGGAGAGACAGGGCAGCAGCAGGTAACATTCCCCAGAGAGGGGAACAAGCAAGACATTCTAGGCCCCTGGAATCCAGACTTGCCCTCCTTTGCCACCTTGGCCTTAGTGTCTGCAGACACCCTCATCTCAACCCAAACCTAGTAAGTCATCCTCTAAGCAGGACTACCTGGTACCAAGTGGCCCTAGTTTAGATTGAGGCCTAGTGAATTTTTTAAGTTTATTTTAATTTTTTCCTACATCTTACTGCACAGCATACAGTGAGTTCTAATTGAAAGAATAACCCCAGTGGAGCCTTAGACAGGTTGTTGTGAGGCAGGGCAGATGCTATTACTCCCAACTTTCAGCTGATTAAACTGAGGTTCAGACAAGTGCTTGCTTAAGATTTCAAACATGGCCAGATGACAAAACAGCTTGGGTTCCACCCAGGCCCCTGCCCTCTTGGCCACCCCCTTCCATGAAAGCAGAAAGCCTTCATGACCTTCCCAGACATGGCAGGTCAGAAACTTCCAGATGGGTCAAAATCTCAGAGAATCAGAAGCATCCTAGCCAGTGATGAATCTGAACCAGTGAATGCAATGCAGCTTGACAACATCAATAATTTCCTTAGGCTGTGCACTGTGGGAGGCTGAGGCAGTAGGATCGCCTGAAGCCGGGAGTTGGAGACTAGCTTGTGCAACATAGCAAGACCCTGTCTTTACAAAAAATTTAAAAATTAGCCAGGTATGGTGGTGCATGAGTGTAGTCCTAGCTACTTGGGGGGCTGAGGTGGCTGGATCACTTGAGCCCAGGAGTTGGAGGCTGCAGTGAGCTGCAAATCGCACCACTGTACTCTAGACTGGACAACAGAGTGAGACCTTATCTCTAAAAAAATAATAATTTCCTTCAACTATAGTAATACCAATAAATGGGTGCTTGATCCCATCATCCACAAACAAAAATACTCCTTGGCTCCTTATGGGGCACTAATAGGGAAAGAACCTTTCTATTAAGTAATAATAACCTCACTGTATCTGTATTTTGAAACATGATTTCATTATTAAACTATAGCATGCCTTTGTCTTAAACCACAAGGGGGCAGTGTTGATGTGCTAATACACACGTGTGTGGGTGTGTATTTATATATATTTTTAAGTGAGTCATTTACATCTGATTGTAGAGACAGGAAGATAGATTAATATTCTTTATGAAACCTAGTGTAAATGGACTTGTAAGCCCTCCAAATTAATAATAACAACAATAATGCAATTTATCTGTTATTTATCAGTTCACAAAGCTCCTTCACTGGCACCTCTTCTATCAACATGATACTTCAAAGCCCACCTTAATTCAGGGCTTGGAAAATAACCTTTATGGCTAGATTGAATTTCTGAAAATAGTAGGGTAGGTGCATAAAGCATATTTTACATCCAGTTGCACTCCCATGTGATACTGATGAAGGATGAATTTCAAAATGAACAGGCAGAGTAACCCACTAAGGACCAACACGAGTAGAAACAGAATAGAAAGTTTACATCAATACACCATACCTCACGAGGAAAATCTAATGGAGAACGAAATACCAGATACTAAGCAAGAGAGGAGACAAAACTAAGTCTGATGACATAATGAAGAAGGAGAAAGACCCAAAAATAAGTTTACAAACTTTATCAAAATGCTGGTGAAAAGGAAAAGTTGACATTTAAAAATATCCCCTATCAACCTACTCCACGAATGACACAGCCCTGTGAGTTTACCAATAATCTTGTGTACTTCTGCTCAGGCTCGGGGGAGGGAGGTGGGGATATAGACACGAAAGAGGGCAGAGGGCCTCCGAGTAGCCCAGGGAGGGTCTCTGTTATTTCCAGACTCAGTCTCTGGCCTGTGCTTCCCTCTCTCATCCTTCTCCATCTCCTTTTTAGCAGGTGGAAAGCTTTGGTTTGAATTATGCAGAAAATTCCAGAAATGATGCCATTATGCAGTAGGCCCATGCAGTGAACCTACTAAATGTGTACGTGTGCACGCACACACACACACACACACAACCTCCACCTTGGCTTGATGTGGGGGCATAACTAGTGTGCCAATTCTTGATATGTTTCTCCTGCCAAGCCATCCTGAATGGAGAAAGATGACATTAACACTGCCATACAGAAGAGCCTCCACACCCTGCCCAGAGAGGCAGACTGGTTAATAAAGGTGATCTGAGGGGCATTCCATCGTCATCACAAGTGGTGTGTTTCTCTAGTGCAGTGGTTTCTAGGCGTAGTGCCTGGGCCAGCGGCATCAGCAGCACCTGGGAAGATGCTGACAATTCAAAACCCACTAAATCAGAAACTCTGGGATGGGGCAATCTGTTTTTTATTTTATTTTTTTTCTGGGGAAATCAGGTGTATTTATTTTATTTTTTGCTGGGGCAATCCGTTTTAACAAGCCCTCCAGTGACTGCATGCAGTGTTTGAGAGCTACCACTCTTTTGCCACATTTAGTTTGTCCGTCTGTGATAAGGGCCAGGCAGCCTTCAGAAAAGAGGCAGAGAAGATTCCTAGTGCCAGGACATTTGGTAGAGTTCAAAGGTGTGAGAGGCTGAAACCAATGGTGTTAGGCTATCACCCCATTCTGGAAAAAATGCAAAACGGTATGTCCAATGTTTCCAGAGTCCTTGATACATGGCAAGTGACAAGGAAACATGGCTTTTTTCTAAATGGGAAATGATGTGACAGAGTATAGCATCCTGTTTTCCTAATCTTTTGTCAGATTTCCAGATCACTCAACTTGTAAAATTAGGGATACTCTGGATTTGTACATCCCCATGTTACATCCCCATGTACATCCCCATGTTTCCCTTCTATGAACAGGTGGGCACTGCCTTCCTCACACATTGCAAACCTTCACACAGAGACAGTTCTTAACCATCAGTTCTGGTACCAAAAATGAGGCTGTGCCTAGAAAACTTAAATAGATGCTTGCATTTGCTCAACCCAGAGTTCTTGCTAGGTGCTGTAGTTTGTGCTATTAACAAGGAATTAATAAGAAAACCTTACAAACCTAGGTGCACCTGTTTCATATATTCGATGAGCGAGGCTTTGTTACTATTCCAGAAGGATGGAAGCTTCTCCTCACGAGGGTATTTGCAGCACGACAGCTCCAGCGTGATTTCAAAACACTGGGCCCAGATGTAGTTGTAATCTTGCATTCCTCCTAAACACACGCATATTTAATTTTCGTTAAGGTCTAAAATTGGAGCAGAGCCAAGTATCACATACCTTGGGGACAAGTGAATCAGACAGTTGCAGGGAAAGTACATGTAAACAGGAAAAGATGAATCTGACATATTAGTGTGTAAAATCAGGGCTTGACATTTTACTACCCAGGCATGACCGGGCAATGCTAACTAGTCCCATATGGATAACTGGGTCAGAGCTAACTGAAGTTTAACTGTGTATCAAAGTTAAGTGAGGGGTGAGGGAAGGGTCCTTTTTTATTTGTATTTTTTTGAAATCCTACATTACAAAAAGGATTCCTTAAATTACATCTCTTCTTTAAATTACATTTTAAATGTCTATAAGCTAGAATAAGATTTCTTTAAAAACATTTCTACAAAACATTTATAAGTACACTTATTATGTAAAGCTAATTTTTCACTAATTTGGGGGACTAATAATGGCCAACATTTACTGAGTGTTCACTATTGCTAGGTACTGTTCCAAGTGCTTTGTATCAACTCATTTAATCCTGACAGCAAGTATTACCCCTTCTTTACAGATGAGGAAATGTGATCACAGATGTTATGTGGTTTTATTTTGTTTTGAGACAGAGTCTCGCTCTGTTGCCCAGGCTAGAGTACCGTGGCATCAGCCTAGCTCACAGCAACCTCAAACTCCTAGACTCAAGTGATCCTCCCACCTCAGCTTCCTGAGTAACTGGGACTACAGGTACACAGCCCCACGCCTGGCTAATGTTTTCTAGTTTTTAGTTGGCTGGCTAATTTCTATTTTTTTAGTAGAGACGAGGTCTCACTCTTGCTGAGGCTGGTCTCGAACTCCTGACCTCAAGTGATCCTTACACCTCTGCATCCCAGATTACAGGTGTGAGCCACCACGCCTGGTCTGTGATCACAGATGTAAGAAATGTACCCAGGAATTCCAGCCAGTGTGTGGTGGAGACTGGCACACAGGTGACGCTGCCCGAGCCCCTGTGCCCTCACCCATCACACCAAAGGGTTCCTGAAGCCAAAAGAAGGGTGGCTGCTGACTCTCAGGGGATAGAAGGCCCAGCCCCTTGTGGCTTCTTAGGTTGCCACAGCTCATGCTTGCTTTCCAGTTCTTACCTCTGCACCCCCACTTGCAATAATCATTTCATATTTTCTTTTTTTTTGAGACAGAGTCTCACTTTGTTGCCCAGGCTAGAGTGAGTGCCGTGGCATCAGCCTAGGTCACAGCAACCTCAAACTCCTGGGCTTAAACAATCCTTCTACCTCAGCCTCTCGAGTAGCTGGGACTACAGGCATGCACCACCATGCCGGGCTAATTTTTTCTATATATATTAGTTGGCCAATTAATTTATTTCTATTTATAATAGAGACGGGGTCTTGCTCTTGCTCAGGCTGGTTTTGAACTCCTGACCTCGAGCAATCTGCCCGCCTCGGCCTTCCAGAGTGCTAGGATTATAGGCGTGAGCCACCGCGCCCAGCCCATTTCATATTTTCTAAGATGTAAAACTTTTCATATTTTAATGTCTCTGAATTGAGATGTGTCTTAAAGTTTATGGCTGAAAAATATCATGTTTTTACTTTAACTGAAAACCTTTTTTCGGCGATATGTTGTGTGTTGCAATCAATAGCTTCCTGGATTTGATGAAATACGTTAACTTTTAAGGAAGTAGTTTCTGACAGATTTTAATTTGTTACACTTGAAATCTGCCCAAGAAAATATGTTTTCTCAATTCCATCAGGGTCTTTGGGAAGTACTGAAGGAGAAGACAATATTATTGCTAAGAAAATGGTCAAATTATCATATCAAAATATTATTTAAATATTAAAAAATCTGTATGTAGGCCCGGATTCCAACCAGGAAGAATTTCTCTGTTCCATTTCCTTTACTTACCATACTGGTTTTGTATTTCTCTCTGACCTCGTTTTAACCAAAGAAATAGAAGGAAAAGGAAGAGAGAAAAGAAAACAAAGCCCGTGGCTGGATAAATATGTTTCACATAGAAAGAAGAAAGAGGCAGGTTGGGCGTGGTGGCTCACGCCTGTAATCCTAGCACCCTGGGAGGTCAAGGCAGGAGGATTTCTTGAAGTCAGGAGTTCAAGACCAAACTGAGCAAGAGCGAGACCCCATCTTTACTACAAATAGAAAAACTTAGCCGGGCATGGTGGCGTACACCTGTAGTCACAGCTACTCGGGAGGCTGAGGCAGGAGAATCCCTTGAGTCCAGGAGTTTGAGGCTGCAGTGACCTATGATGATGCCACTGCAGGGCAACAGAGTGAGACTCTGTCTCAAAAATAAAAAAATAAATAAAAAGAACATAAGTGGCAAAATAGGTGTGCATTATGGATCCCTGGAAAAGTCACCAGGATTGAGAATGCCAAGTGTGGAGAGTGTACACAGTTCTGGAAGGCCAGCTGGGCCTCGAAACAAAACATGCAGCCTGGGCCAGACACTGTGCTCTAGGCTCCTCAAGGCAGCTGGCTTTGCCTGCTTTTTGTCTGAGAAGAATACACAGCTCACACACAGGCACACTTGGGAACAATTCCCAGCAGCAAGTGTTCCTAGCTAATTTCCTACACATCTGGATTTGTCTTGAAAGTTACAGACAGTGAACATAAGGACAGCTCTGCCACTGGGCAGAAGGGGCCTTTTCTTAGCTAAGAAGCGTGAAGAGCAGGGACTATGCTGGAGTCCTAAGTGTGGGTCTGGGGCTGTGTCTTGGCCAAGCAGAGGGAGGTTTGAGATGCTGTGGTGCCCAGCTATCTCTGCTGCCTGTCACTGGTGGTCTATGTTTATTTACATTACCTGCAACATTGGCAGAGAGCCGCCCAGGCACAAAAGTACCATATCAAGTTGTGCAAGATTACTTGACAGCCTGTGCATCTGAAGTGACGATGGGGAAGGTGCTTTTGGAAGTGGCCTGCATGCAGGAACACGGCCTGCAGCCTGCTGTTGGCAGGGTCAGGCTAACCAGTCTGGAAGGGAATGCTTTCCACGGGGCAACAGAAATGCAGTCCAGCCCGCTGTCTCCTCTCTTGCCCTTCTATCCTAGGTGCCTCCTGCCCCTGTGCTTCTGTTTATATTATTTCTTCTGATAAGAATCTCTCTCCTTCCATGTTCTCTACATGGCAATCTCAACCCTCCAGTACCTGGCCATTCTATTCCAAGGCTGGGAAACTGGGGACCCTCCTCCTGCTGTATCCTACCTGAAGAGCTCTTTTGTTCAGCCTGCAAAACGGCTTTAAAATCATGACATTTCATGTACAAATCCAGCTTCTTTTACGAACTGGAAGATCTGACAATATTGGTTCCCCATTGCTGCATGCCAATAATCAGCTGGCTCTAAGTAGCAGCTGTCCCTGTTGGGTGGGATATAGCAGTAAGTTTCTCCAAGGTCTTCTTGGTTCCGTGTTGTATTTTGGCTTTATACCCCTGTGATACACTGTACCTTTCTTAAATCTCTATTTTTATTCTAATTACACTATCACAATTACAGTCATGCACCACATTAACAATGAACTGCATATGCGAAGGTGTTTGGATCAATGGCTATAACATATGCCATAATGGTATATATATGGCATATGGTATACATAATGGTATATATATGGCTATACCATATAGCCAGGTGTGGAGTAGGCCAGACCACCTAGGTTCGTGTAACTGCACTCTGATGTTCACACAATGACAAATCACTAACAATGCATTTCTCAGAATATATCCCCATTGTTAAAGCATCACAGGACTGTATTTATTTATATGTCTTTCTCCTCTACTTACTTGAGGGTAAGGTCTCAAGTTTAACAGAGGGTTCTGTGTCTCATTCGTCTTTCTTGGCACGGTTCCCGGCTCATAGTAGGCAGATGCTGAATAAGCATTTGAATGGATGAAGGAGGCCCTTGGCCGTGAGGAACATGTCTGAGCATTTCTCAAACTATTGGTCACCTCCACTGCTCTTGTGATACTAGCTCATGGGGCCACAAGTGAAGAGACTGCATTGTGCCCAAAGATCTTTTGACAACTGCTGGGCCAATTGGCACCTCTAGGCAAAGGCAATAAAGGAGAATGGAAGAAATGAAGAGAAACTCACCTTGGAGTGGATACCAAGAATATCCATTTGTAACACCATTAGGAAATTTCACTTTATTTTTACACTGATCTCCTTTCTTCATGTTGATGTTTCTTGAGGCGTAGGTATATGCGAGATATTGAAAAACATCATCATCAGGAGTTAAACTTCGGGAGAGTAATGTCCCAGTGGCTGTATTTGAAAAACAAGCCAAAACCTTTCATTTGACTTTAGAGTGAGAGGAAACACAAATATCCCATTAGCAAATACATAATCACATCGCACACAAATGCTCTCATTTCCCTGGAAAGAAATCCTCTATCTATTTCCATGAATGCTTCCTCTTCTTCCTACTTTTTAATGACACATACAAGATGGTAGTTCAAAAATAGGTCAGATACATGGTGGAATATATGGCTTTATCCAAAATGCTTGGGACCAGAAATGTTTTAGATTTGCGATGTTTTTTTCAGATTTTGGAATACTTGCATTATACTTAACCAGTTGAGCATCCCTAAGCCAAAAATCCCAAATGGTCCAGTGAGCATTTCCTTTGAGTGTCATGTCAGTGCTCAAAGAGTTTTGGATTTTGAAGCATTTCAGATTTTGGATTTTCAGATTAGGCACACTCAACCTGTACATATCCAAACTCCTCCTGAATCAGCTTAAAAATTAAATATCCTCTTAGTCACTCTTGCTAATTTCTGGAGGTTCGTAAACTTTCCTTAGGTACCGTAGGGATTAAATGAAGCCACTTCACTTAATATTTTAAGTCCTTGGTCTTACCTCATCCCACAGAGTTCTAAGAGGAGCCAGCAATTATTGTTCATGTAACTGGAAAGGTGAGTTGTTCTAGCTTTATTTTCTTTTGGCCATGTTGCCTCCTATGAGATAACCTAAATCCGATTTCACTATTTCACTGATATAAGTCAAGCTGTGTGTTGTCATTTCAGCCACACTGCCTATCTACTGTTTAAGAATTATAGGTAGGACAGCTCGGGGTTGGGAACATGAGGCTCTTTCTACCCCTGCCAGAGAAGGCCAGTGGGGCAAGAGTTTATCCCCATTCAGGGCAGGGAGTCGGCCGCTCGCCCTGGACTTGGGAAGCCAGCGCTGGGCTACGCTTGCTTACCTTTAACACCGTTGTCAAATGGGTAACTGGCCACAAGGGCCCCACCGTGCAGGTTTGCAGAGAGGACAAATGTCTCCGTTTTCAGCCACTGCATGACTGCCACGGTTTCAGGCTGCCTTGAGACATTATTAAACATAAAAGCATCGGGGAAATTTCTATTCAGATCATAGTTGTTATGATTTTCCCTTTAAAAGAAAGAATTTTTTAGGGTTATCAATGGTGTATTAGGGAGTGAATTCTCACACCATACAGATCCTTGTCTTGGGCTCCAGGTGTTTTTGCAAATGTGAATGCAGGTGTGGAGGATGGTTGGCTTGGTGGCCTCCAGTGAACCACCCCTAGCATTCACATCCTGTGTCCTCCCCTCCCATATGACTTGCTCCCCAGTGAGACATTAGCTATTATGACGCAAGCAGAGGTTTGATAAGTGTTTGCATTTGGGGACTTTGCTCTTAGAACACTCCCTTTTAGAACCCCAAGACCCCAGTGGTAGCCACATGGAGAAATGAGGAACCCAGGTGGCAGCCAGAGCTGGGACTCCAGACACAAGGCCAGGCTAGTTGTCTCAGACAGACTCGAGCTGAGGCCCCCGGATGTGGGGCATAGAGTTTAGCCATCCCTGCTTTGCCTGCCCCAAATTCCTAACTTACACAATCGACAGTCAACAAAAACCGCCTGTTGTTTTAAGTCACCAAATTTTGGGATGGTTTGTTACATTGCAACTGGTAAGAGAAACAACAGTAAACACACTATTTCATACAAATGTATTTCTGAAAAGTAGAATGGCCTTGTTTAAATAGGCTAGAAAAACTTAACATTCGGGGGAATCCAGTGGTTAGATTTCATTTATTTATTTTTGGGCAAAGCAAACAAATTTATAAATTGTATAAATTATAAATGTATATTAGACATTTGAGAAATTCCAAACCTCCCAAGGCAGCTTGAAACAAAATAAACTGTCTAAATCAGAACTACTTCAAGATTCGTTCTTCTTGGTGGTTAGTTCTTAGACTACTGGCTTAATCATCAATGAGAGGTTATCAAGGGCCCGGGTACCATGGTAACGCTGGGATCTAACACCCATGCAAGGGACAGAATTACTGCCCTCAGGTAGCTTGCAGTTTAGTGGGGTGAGACATTGAATAAGAAATTAGACATTAAAAATCATGCTATGAAGGTAAAGTGCCAGGTGATCTGAGAGTAGGTAAAGTGCCAGGTAAAGAAGGTAAAGGGCCAGGTGATCTGGGGATCTGGTATATGATGGGGCGGGGAAGGGGTCTTTGAGGACACATTACTTAAGCAGTGGGAGGGGGTGGGAAATGGCCCATGCACCTGGAGTTCCAGGAGGTGAAGGCAGCCGGAGGGGCTGCAGCAGGGGCAGGGCGAGTGAGTGGCAAGGCGGGGTACAGGGGCCAACAGCCTTACTCAGGATTTTCCAGTCCAGCCCACAAGCCATGGGCAGCCCTGAGCATCTGCAGCTCATCAGCAACACGACACAGGCTCTGAGGTCTTACACTATTACGTCAGTCCTCTTGCTGGGGCTAAGAGGTGCCTGATAGGAGCCTTTCTTTGTGCTGTTTTGCTTTTATTTTATTTACTTATTGCTTCAGAGACAGGGTCTCACTCTGTTACTCAGGCTGGGAGTGCAGTGGTGTGATCATAGCTCACTGCAGCCTTGTATTCCTGGGCTTAAAAATGATCCCCCTGCTTCAGCCTCCTGAGTAGCTGGGACCACAGGTGCGTGCCACCACGCCTGGATGAGTTTTTTATTTTTGGTAGAGATGGCCTTGCTCTATTGCCCAGGGTAGAGTTGTTTTGTTTGTAAATAAAGATAGATCAGCCCATCTTTACCTCCCGATACTGTAATAACAGTCAGGCTTTTCGACAGCTTCAAATCCATCTGGGTTCATGGAAGGCATGATGTGGATCCGCGTACTGTTGATCAGATTTGTGATGTCAGGGTCTTTCCCGTCACTGGTCACGAGATAGTCAATCAGGTGCAGCAGCAGTTCCCGCCCCACAGTCTGCATGTGTTAAAGAGAAAGGGGAATTATTAGGGCAGAGGCGATAAGGAACACAGTCTGACAGCGCAAATCCCCCCACAGGGCCTCTGCACGTGACAGTTCAGACCCCAACTAGTTTTTGAGGCCACTGCTTCTCAAGTACACAGACAGCCTGGCAAGTGGCAATCATGGGGTGTGCTGAAAATTGTCCCTCAGTAAAAACTGAAGTACCAAATTTAAATTTGAAATGTGTCACAAAAAAGTTAAAGTATCCATTTGTATTTTTTTTCCCAACACTAAGCTAGAAGGCATAAAGTATCCATTTGTAAATATTCTTTGAAGAATGGATTAGGGTGAAATAAAGGTTCTTCTTATTATAATGTTTTTCACTTGTTTGCCTTCCAAAATATTAATACCTTCTAGAGAAGGAGGTGGAGTTACAGAGAGGGCATGGGAGTTGGTATCTCCATGAGACCACACGGTGAGTATGAAAGCCGTTAAGTATGTCTTGGTGGCTAACAGATGGAGAACCACTGCACTGTAGATTTTAATAATAAAGAAAAATCCAAGATTGTAATAAGCATAATTTAAATAGATCTCTGACTTCCATATTCCACTCTTTCTCAATTCCCCTATTTCCAAGTTCTCCTATTGAATATTTGTGCAAATTTTTGTCACATTTGTGTATTTCTGATTTCCACATTTTCCTGTTTTAGAAACTTTTAGTCACTTGCCCATGATCCTCACAATTTTTTTCCATATCTGCATATTATCCATAGGCTGTTTTTTATTTTATATTTTCTTTAAATGAGTTCACTTTTTACCTACATTAAAAATGAATCTTTGTATCATTACTACTTTGTTAGATACTTACTTCTAATACACAATAAGTAAAAGCAGGACTATTAAAAATTTTAAAACTATCATGCCCACCTAAAATTATCTTATGTATAAGATACATTCCCAATCAAAGGACTGTGAAACTGAAGGCCTGACAGAGATCTTGTTTTATAATCCCCAAGAGAGATTTACTATTTTTCTTATTTTATAAAAAGGTAATTCACATCTCAGCCTTATAGGAAGATTTGATTAGACTATATCAAGTTCTTCCTGCAATGCTGGGTTGGAGGAACCTGCTTCTGAAGACCAGATGTTGTTGAGTGTTTAGTAAAAGGGAAATCATGGCAGCAGGAGATTTGAATAAGGAGAGTCCTGCAGAGAAATTAACGCAGAAGCTGCAAAGGTAAAGATTTAGCAGACCTCAAAAGAGCTTTCAGTTACAACTCCACTAGAGGAATTCATTGTGTGACAAAGGATGTTAATCCTTGAATGGTAACCCCTAACTTTATCCCCCTCGCTGGCATGTAAAGAGGCCACCGTTTATAAATTTGTTATCCAAATGAACATAGAATAATTGAAATTGGGATTAAAAAAATTTGGGGATATATGAATTATACATTCATAGGTAGCCATAAAATTTAAAGTCCAATTATATTCAATTCTGACTTCAATTTTTTTCTATTCATTGTTTTCTTCTACTACATTGATTTTTGTTTTTACAGTTGGAATTGTCACTGGAAAAGGTCCTTACAAGCTAACATCCAAAAAAGTCACACATGTCCCACACCCGGTTCCAATTCTAAGATATAATACAAACTCAACCAGCTACTTACTGGCAGCCCTAATACCAGTGGGGGAGGAGCTGGGGATTTAACATTGTGAAAGATGACTTTAAATGTGAAAAGGGTAACTGGTTTAAGGAGCTTTCTCAGAAGGAGGTTGAGGAGAAACTGGTAAAGTAAATGGTAAATATCTATCAGGTGTCCTCAAACTACGGCTGGAGGGCCAAATGCGGGTGTTTTTGCCCAATTGTTTTTTTACTTCAAAACAAGATATGGGCAGTGTGCATAGGAGGTTTTTTAAAACTATAGTCCGGCCCTCCAATGGTCTGAGGGACAGTGAATTGGCCCTCTGTTTAAAAAGTTTGAGGACCCCTGATCTCAATGCTGGTAAGAGACCATAAGATGGTTGATTAAGGAAAAATCCCAGGCTAATCTGAGTCCTGAGTCAAGTACAGAGGAGGAGAGATATCAGAATCCCCAGGTGATCCTAAATGTCAATTTCTTTCTTAACTATCCAAACCATACATTTTTTTTTTGACAGAGTTTCACTCTGTTTCCCGGGCTAGAGTGCCATGGTGTCAGCCTAGCTCATGGCAACCTCAAACTCCTGGGCTCGAGCAATCCTTCTGCCTCAGCCTACCAAGTAGCTGGGACTACAGGCATGCGCCACCATGCCCAGCTAATATTTTCTACATATTAGTTGGCCAATTAATTTCTTTCTATTTTTTTTTTAGTAGAGACAGGGTCTCACTCTTGCTCAGGCTGGTTTCAAACTCCTGACTTTGAGCGATCCATGTGCCTTGACCTCCCAGAGCGCTAGGATTACAGGTGTGAGCCACCACGCCTGCCCCGAACCATACATTCTTGAACATGCAAGAACTCAAGACATGAGCTGGCAATGAAATTCACCCAACAGAAAGCAAATGAAAACTAAGAGTAAAGAAGCCAAGATTAAGAGGCTAGGATTCAGTTGGGATCCAGTTAGATACAGAAGTAGATTAAGCAACCATATTAGTTTTGTATAGAACCAAATTTGAGAGTTAAGGTTTACCATTAACAGAGGGAGTGGAGGCTGTGGGAGAGGGAAGGAGAAGAGGGAGGAATTTTCAAAGTGCCAATTTCTTTACTTTTCATAGCAAGGAGTCATAACAAACCATCAAAAGTTAAAATGTATATACTTAAAATGACTACGATCTCAATGTTTCTCATAATCTTTTTTCTTCACTTCAGAAAAATCTTCTGATAATTTATTTTGAGAAAATATCAAGTTCACTGATTTAGTTGCACTTCAGTTTTATTCTTGTTAATAAAGTCAAATAAAATTAAATTTTATACCTCTTATCTAAAGATAATATGTGGCACACATTTTATTTTATATTCTTTTAATT